>CM076571.1:171608304-171771541 GCA_034641835.2 Pinus albicaulis
TTTCATCAAGAAAATTATGTAGTGAAAGGATTTTTGTATACATTTTGTTGAACTCTTGTATGAAGGCTCAGAGCCCGTAGGGTCTCAGTGAGGAGGAGTTCCATCTGTTAAGAGGATTCTGGTCTTTGGTATTTCACAGTTTGTAACTTTCTCTTATATGTGTTACTTTAATAGATCATTTCATTTCATCCATATTTCTCGTATCATGTTTCTGGAATGCGAGTGGCTCACTGATTTTTGGTATGGATTTATCCTAGTTGATACCCATGCTCGGATTAGTCAAGCGCTTTAAATATGGCTCAGGCATGATATTCTGTTTCACCATTCACTCAAACTGTATTTCTGCTATATTAGTTTCTTTGGGAGGGTATTTTAAAAACGCTATTGTCATGTATGGATTCTTAAATTGGTAAGCCCATTACATGGTAGTATTGTGCATCTGGATATCAGCTCAATGACAACTAGTATTCTCTCAATATTTCATTCACTGCATACACCTTCTGATAATTTATTTCTATGAGGTATTTCTGAATCAACCCTCTTTATAGTAAGCTATCTCTGAATTTTCTGTTACTTCCATATTGGATTTTTGCACATTGCCTCTGCGGTATTTCTTGCCTCTGCGGTATTCCTTTCTTTGTGTCAGTTTCTAAAGGTCTTGGTCCCATTCGAGATAATATTTATTGCTTTTCGGGAGATAGCATGAGAGCTTTGTATTATTCTTCCTGGTACCTATGCTCCTTGCTATATATAAGATGTCTAAACCTTGGTCTTTCACAACTCAGTTGTCTCTAGGAGATATAGCCAGAGAATCCATTTAACTGTTTTTATCGAGCCATGTTTGTACCAGCTTGCTTTTACTTATTAGTTCGGTCCATGTTTTAAGACGCACCTTTATTCTTTGTACTTTGTTATCTCGACAGGCATACGTATGCCTCCCTTGCCTCATGCAGAACAGGTACTCACTCAAAAAATATACTTGTCACACATGTAAGTCTTGCCTCCTCGGGGTCTTGTCCTCTTGTGCTTCAGTTTGTCTTATATTTTTCTCTCTGACTCCCCATCGGTGTCTAGTGATTGTGTTCTTACAACGTACTTCGGTCATACGATTAGCTCCTGACGCTTGCATGTTGAGGGGCAATCTGTTACACCACTTTTTGGTCATCTAACCTGTTAATATTATATGGACTAAAGTATACCATGTAAGACCAATTTTACCATAGTAAAATTTTTCTCACTATGAAAATAATTTAATAACCCATAGTTTATTAAGTTATTTCTAGTCTAAACAGGAAACCCCATGAGGAATAATTAAATAAATCCTTATTTGTTTGATTTCCTGTAGGGATAATTAATTAAATCACTGTTTATTTAATATTCCTGGTCATATCTAACCAAAACAGGAAAATTAATTAGATATTATCTTATTATTTTCTAAGAATAATTATTTAAATCATTATTTAATAATATTCCTTGTTAAATTTGACTAAATCATTTACAAATAATTGATTAAATAATTATTTATTTAACTATTCTTTAACCATATTCTTAAAATAATAAATAAACTATTTATTTATTTACTGTTCTAAATAAAGGGATTTTACCAAATTCAAATTCCTTTTCCCTCCAACAAAAATAATAAAATATTCCATAAAAGTTGGATCTAGATTTGGTTAATAATATTTTAATTATGCACCAATATCTAGAGTAACTCAATATTTTGTTATAAATAGAAGGGTTTTTCCATTCTTTCACTACCTTTTGTTGCCTAGAGATCACTCTTTGATCTACACTTTTGGTCTAACTTTGATCCTCCCATCATTGTCATATTTTTCTACTTTTTTCTTGTGAGCTCCCTTTGAGTTCCTTTTTGTCTGGGTTTTTTGCACCATCAAGAGAGAGATATCTTAGATCTGAAGTGTCTAGGACATACAAGAACCCATCCCATTGAGGGGGACTGGTAACATATTTCTATGTTCCCTTCCCAGGTGTCATAATACAAAAAATTCTTTAAAAATTATTGTCTTATTCATTGGATGCATGGAGAAACTCTTGCTTATTTTTTGATGTTTAATGTGTTTAACTGCATAGATATGGTTTTTTGTAGCATTTATTTTTATCACTAACTGCAGATGTAAGGAAATCAATAGCCATATTTGAGTTAGGGTTGTTTGTTATGCACAACTAAAGTGAGCTTTTTTTGTACGCTTGCGATTAGAATTCACACTAACCTCGCTACGAAACTACCTGATATTGCTGGAACTACAGATTTGGTAATTTTAAATTCACCTTCTAAGAGAAAATTTATGTTACCTGAAAGATATAAACTTTAATTTTATTTTTTAGCTCAACTCCTCAGTCCTTGGGTGCTTTATCTTCATTAACAATAGGTTGGCCTTCAAGTTCCTCTACCACTTTCATTTTCAGTCCTCTCTTCTTCAGTTCATCTTGAATCATGTCCATTTGGTCTTCCAACTCTTTGACCCGTCCTTTGAGTCTTTTAATTTTATACTGTAGCCACATTTTATTTTCTTTGTGATTTTTACCACCCTCCTCAAGGGAAGGCTTCTCTTCAGCATCATTTTAGCCTTTTGACATAGTTTTGTCATACTTATCCAGCTTGTCCTTCATCTCTTTCTCAAAATCTGCCATTAGTTGTCTGGCCACATTGGCTTATTTTAATTCCATCTTCACTTGAACTACCTCTTCCCCGTCCTCTCTTAACTGTTCTTGCAAAATTTTCACTTCAGTCTTTCCTTCAACATGTTCTTTCCCTTTTCTCTGTACAAAAACTTCTTCTGTTGTCAGGGTTAAATCTATGATGTTATCTGGCTGCTTACCTTCATTAAACTTTTCTTCTCCTTTGCTTTCCATGGCATCTTTTGCAATCTGTGACCTAGTTAATGGCTTCCTTGGCTAGAAAATGAAGCCAACATCCTCTCCTGCAAAATCCAACTTCTTGAGAGACTTTCCTTTCTTCAATTTTCTTCCATCACCTTCAATATCTTCTGTCTGCACTATTGGGGACTCTTCAATATCTATTGCCTGGAGGATGTATTCCAGGTTTCATTTAGTAAATGTCTAGCTCCTTGTTACCCTCTTACTGCTTTGTTTGCTAATTCTCTATTTTTGATTTGCAGGTGCCAGTTGAGGGATATTAGTCTCTTGCAGAGGTTCTACTTCAATGTCCATTGGTTCTACAAGAGGTTGTCCTCCTTCTTCATCAATCTCTTCTATTACATATGGAGAGGGAGTATTTTTAGGTTTTGAAATTTTGTTTGGAGTCACTGCATCTACTTCATATCCACTCATAAAAATAAAAGAGTTCCAATATTTATTTAACCTTTTCAATTCCTCCAACACCAACAATTTGATTAGACCATGGTGAAAGACTGATGTTTCATTACCCTCAACCTTGACCTAGAATTTATCTGACATCTTTCCCAGAATTTTGTATAAAAATAAGGGTAGGTCAAGTGTTTTCTTACCAAAAAAATGCAAAAGGAGTCTAAAATGATAAGAATAAACCATGTGGAATCTCCCTTCGCAGGTGAAGTATTTTTGGACCACCAACAACAAAATTTGCATAATTCTCTTTCATATAACCCTTGGGGATGCCATTTGTCATGTCATCTCCTCTGTGGTCCTATTTGATACACTCTTCATAGCCTTGCATTCTGAATTTTGTGCCTTTGAACCATTCTTCACCACCTCTAGGAATTTTTGTAGCTTTGGAGATGAAATCTAATGACACTACGAGATTCAAAACTCCAAATTTTGATGATGTCCCTGTAAAATTTGTTGCAAAGTCTTTGGATACCTGGACATGGAAACCCTGTAGTTTTTGGTAGAACTGTAGGCAACCTACCTTCTTGAAAGCCTCCATAGCACTGGGATCTTCATTCAGTAACTTCAAATCCATAGGCTCATACCTTATGCAATAACCACCCTTGTTTGTTTTCCTCTTCGATGCCATTGATGATTCATACTTCTTGTTTCCTCCTTGTTGATGACACCCGTAGAATCAAAATTGAACAACAACCTTCTTTACATGGTGAAATAGCTCTTGAACAATGACACTGAGATTCTTTCCATGCAATAATTGAATGATGAATGACAAAGAGCTGATTGGGGGCAAGGTTTAAAAGGTAATTTGACAATTCGAGGTGAAAATATGACACGTGTGACCATAAGAGACAATGATTTCAAAAGATACGACCTTGGATGCTTGGGAATTATGATAACTAACTCGCATGACCTCACCTTTGTCTTCATCCATCAAAATTTGACACCTCACACCGCTCTGACACTCTCTGCAGGAAAAAACACATTTTCATTTCAAAAACCATTTAACTGCTGACAAATTCACTACGAAACTGTTAGGTAGTTTTGTAGCGAAATCTGCTGATTTGCCATATAATTCACTACGAAATTGTGTAAAACTGACAAGTGGAATATTTTTTGATTTAAAATCATGGGAATTAAAACTAAATGATATGAGGTAGACTTGAATGATATGACATGGCTTGAGGTGGGTTTTAGACTTAGGATAGACCTCACCATATGAAAAAATTTCAAAAATTTCATGAAAATGACTCATGAGATGGCATGAACCTAGGTGACTAACATGTATAAACCTATCAATGAAAGTGTTAAAACTAATGAGTGATAATAGTGGCTCCACTGGGGATGGTTTGCCCCTATGGTACATAAAAGAACATGTAGTTCCAGTGCCATCTTTGTTGAAAACAAAACTTCTAAAATTCACAAAGCCTTCTTCAAATTCATATGGTCTTCTCCTCAGGCTCAAGATTGATGATTAGCCTGTCTTTATTAGCAAAACATCATAACAAAAAACACAATATATACAATGGAGTGAATATTCATTAAAAAATTTAGGAGTAGTGTTTTAGAAACCTTCAATTGACAGGTCCTCCTGTGCACAGCTGTCCATCCATTTCATGAAGCAGATAAGTATTGCTGCCATGATATGTAACTACCACAAATGGCCCCTTCCAGAAGTTTTCAAACTTTCCATGCTTCCCCTTTTCCTCAATTATGGCGTCCCTCTTCAAAACTACATCTTGAAGCTCGAAATTCTCCTCTCTAACTTTTGTGTCAAATGTTTTCTTCAATCTGTTTTGTGATTGCCGATGGTTGTTGTATACCTCTTCTCTTTTTTCTTGTAGAGCTATGAGTTGGTTTATCCTTCTCTGAATAGAATTGGGCTCCTCTTCAAGTCCTTGTAGCAGCTTCATTACCAAAACTAACAAGGAAGTGGTAAAAATAGCTTCAACTCCATACACTAATTCATAAGAGGATGTACCAATGGATCGCTTTGTACAGACCCTATCCGCCCAAAGATCATATTTCAATTTCAGATGGCATGATCTCTTGTTTTCTTGCAACACCTTTTTGATAATCCTCACAATAATTTTATATATGACTCTGCAAGGCCATTACCTTGGGGATAATAGGTTGTTGAATGCCCAAGTGTTATATGATATGGATATCAAAAGATAATTAATTTTTTGGATTTAAAATCTTGAGAATTATCAGTAATAATATTCATAGGACAACCAAACTTGGACAAAATATTTTTCTCCAAGAACTAGATGATGACTTAATCAATGGTCTGCCTTGTTGGGATTGTTTCAATCCATTTAGTGAAATAATCTGTGGCTGTCAAAATCTAGCGATGCTACCCTGAAGATGTCAGGTGTATTTCACCAATGAAATCCAACGCCCATTGCTGGAAAGGCACCTCAACATATATTGGCATGAAAGGGAAAGGAATCAATTTTTTCTTACCATCAAACATTTGGCATTCATGGCATACAATGTTCTTCTTGAAGACATCCTTGAACATGGTGGGACAATAGTAGACTGCTCTGAGTATTTTTTTGGCAATATCTTTCCAGTAATGGTGTCCTCCACAATCTCCCTTATGAAACTCTTCAATGACCTTTTCAGCTTCCTCCAACAAAAAATTCAAAAGGATTCCACCGATATCTTTCCAATACAAATTCTTATTCACAATGCAGTATATTAATGAATTTAACTTTACAAACCTTGCTTTGGATTTGGTCAAATCTGGAAGATATTTGTGATGATGTAAGGCAAAGATTATATCTCTATACCTTTTAGATAAAATGAATTTCTCTTCAATAGGTATCAACTCTTCCTCTTCTTCTGACAACTCTGAAATTTCTGCAATGAAGCTCATGTCAAGACATTCAAAGTTGGATTGTGCCATTAGTTTTACTAACCCTTGGTCCTTTCACCAACTTTGTAGGCTTGATTTATATGTCATACTCGAGCAAAGTAGCTATCCATTTCCCTCTTTTTCCATCAGGATCAGCTTGTCTCAAAATATCTTTAACCACAATGTTAGGTACAAATGCAACGATATGAGAGTGTAAAATATAAATTATGAAGTCTTTAAGAGCTTTGAACAAAGCATATGCATGTTTTTCCAAAATATTATACTTCAGATCAGAGTTGGCAAGAGTTTTGCTAAAAAATGAAATAGGTTATTCAGTACCTTGCTGTCCTTTCTGCAATAAAACTTTGGCAATGGTATTTTCAAATGCAAATGTGAAAACCAGAAATTCACTTGAGAAATTTGGACTAATAAGCATTGGGGCTTGAGTGAGGGCTTTCTTTATATCTTGAAATGATTGCTTGGCTTCAAAAATCCACTTAATATCAGCTCCCTTCTTTAACATCTTGGTAATATCTTTGACAATTTCAGCAAAGTTTACTTTTCCAAGAAAGGACAAAATTTCCTTCTTGTTCCTTGGCAGGTGTATCTTTTGAATTGCATTAAATATATTAGGATCAATATTTATCCCATCTTTTGATATGATATGTCCAATTATTTTTCCAGAAGTTAGAGAAAAAATACTTCTAGTGGGATTAAAAGAGATACCAAATCTTCTGCATTTCTGCAGAATTTTCCCCAAATGTTTCAAGTCGTCCTCCTCCCTTCTTGAAAATATAGTTATGTCATCCAAGTATACCACAATTGATAAGTATTTATCTTTAGCAAAATAAATTTCCATTTCTCTTTGAAAAGTAAAAGCATTCTTCTCCTGATCTTCCGCATGTACCAATATCTGATTATAACATGAAAATCCATCTAGCATGGACATCCTTTGAGAGCCAACAATATTCTGCAAAATCTGATCCATCTTGGGAAGAGGGTAGTTTTCTCTCAAGGAAGCCTTGTTTATATTTCTAAAATAAATACAGATTCTAATCTCACCACTCTTCTTTCTGACTGGTACCAGATTAGCAAGCCATTTTGAAAATCTGATAGGAACAATGATATTTGCATCAAAAATTTTCTTAATCTCCTTCTCAATCAGAGGCATGAGCAATGGATTAATCCTTCTCAATTTCTATTTGAAATGTTTCTCATTATCTTTGATAGGAAAATTATGCTATATAATGCTAGGATCATACCTTTTCATATCAGCATAGCTCTATGCAAAAACATTAATGTATTTCTTCATCATCTCAACATACTTTTTCCTCATTTCCATAGAAAGAAACTTGGAAAGTTTTACCATTTTAGGCGTTGATGCTGTACCAAGATTGAAAGTTTCTACCTCCTCATCATCAACATGCATTCTAGGAGATTTAAAACATCATTTTGATATAAAAAAATTTCAAGTGGAATAAGGCCCTTTGGTATACAATTGTTTTTCAGAAGCAATATTTCAGAATTGACCTTGGTTTCAACAAACATATTTTGATGATCCACATTTATGTTTTCAAACTCCTCCTTTAATTCTAGGAAATTTCGGACTTGTTGGTCATATTCAAACACTTTCCAATGTATGATATTATCAAGAATTGCAGGCCTATGCTAGACTTAAACTTCATACTTCTCAGTAGAATGTGTAGGGATGACAAACAAACTTGCAGATACAGCTAGAGAATCAACCACTGAATTTTGATCTCTAGTTTTCACAATGAATGCATATTCTTGAAAATTTTCAAGCATTTCCATAATCAGATTTCTGTAAGCCCTAATCCTTACATCCTTAGTTTGGTATTACCCCTAAACTTGTTTGATTACTAACTCTGAATCACCACACACCGATATCTTTTTGGCAACCAATTTCTTCAAAATTTCAAAACCCAAAAAAAGAGATTCATATTCTTCCATATTTTTGGTATAGTCAAAGTTAAGTGTTACACCATTTTTTGGTCATCTAACCTGTTACTATTAGATGGACCAAAGTACACCATGTAAGACCAATTTTACCCTAAGTAAAATTGCTTTCACTATGAAAAATTACTTAGTAAACTACATTTATTAAGTTGTTTATAGTCTAAACAGGAAATCCCATGAGGAAATATTAAATAAATCCACATTTATTTGATCTTCCTCAAGGAATAATTAGTTAAACATCAGTTTAATTAATATTCCTAGTCATATTTAACCCAAAACAGGAAAATTAATTAGATAAATCATGATTTGTATAATTAATTATTCCTAGAAAATAATAAGATAAATAATTATTTATCTAATTAATTTTCCCGTTTTGGGTTAAATATGACCAGGAATATTAATTAAACTGTTGTTTAACTGATTATTCCTTGAGGAAAATAAAAAAAATGTGGATTTATTCAATATTTCCTCATGGGGTTTCCTGTTTAGACCATAAACAACTTAATAAATTTGGTTTACTAAGTTATTTTTCATAGTGAAAGAAATTTTACTTAGGGTAAAATTGGTCTTACATGGTGTACTTTGGTCCATCTAATAGTAACAGGTTAGATGACCAAAAAATGGTGTAACATTAAGTTTAAAGGAATAAAACTTACTTTCATCCTCAGGAGTAGTAATCCATATGCTTTCTTCAGCCCCCTCTCTTCCAGTAGATCCGTCAAAGTGTAAAATACACCAACCCTCTGCTTTTTCTTCAACACCTTCCTGGTTTTTAGCTTGCTGATTTTCTATTTTCCCTTCAATTTATGCTTCATCAGTTAGCACATTAAATAAAATTGATGATCCTAATTCTGTATCAACAATATAAATTGGAAAATTTTGAGGCTTATCTTCACTGCCAACCATGTAGGCCCTCCTTCTCTCCCTATACAATCTTCTCTACTCGCCAAAAACAGGTATGGTGGCATATGTCATATCCATTTGCATAGTACCTTTGTTTTTCGCTGCCCAAGATCTGGATAAGAGCATGCAAAACTTGGGATGGATGTCAGCTACCACTATGTCCATCACCACTACCTCAGCAGGCACTTGTGACAAGCTAACCATGACATCTTTAATCAGACCTATACATTGAACTCTATTGGAGTCAAAAGAAAAATATCTTTATAATGCCTAGTGATCTCCAAACCCATCCTCTCCATGATCACCTTAGGCATAAGGTTATGGGAAGCCCTTGAATCTAACATGGAATTGTACAAAGTCATATCATGGATATTAAGGCTGACATAAAAAGGAGGGAATTCTTCATTCTGCTCATCTTCCACCCTTGGTCCTAGGAAAATAGTAGGATGGTATTCTTGTAGATTAAGGATATCTGAAGGTCCTGGTTGAGAATTCAACATCTTGACAATTTTGCTTCTATACTCATTGACCTTGATAATTTCTCCAAAGGGGAAAGGAATCTTAATTTTAGAGATCTCATTCTCTATACTGAAATTAGATGTGGCTTTTTCAACTTCTTTGGTAGGAGGTGGAGGTGATGGGTCCTTATTTGGCTCAACTGCTTTAGGAACATCCTTTTTTGGCTGAGTTTTATTTGTGGTGATGGGGACCTTTTTGTTTCTTAGATTGTATTGCTTCTGCATTTCAAATATAACATGTTGATAAACCTTCAGGTAATCATATTTTCCTTCATCCCTTTTCAAATCATGACCAGACTCATCATTATCTTCCTTGGTTAGAAACATCCAATACATATCATCATCTAGACAGTGGATAATATCCTCTTGAAACTCAGGCTGAGCTTCTTCTTCATCAAGAAAATCTTGTTGGAAGGGAGGCCTCACATGTGGGTCAGGCTGATTTCTATTTTCTCTTTGTATTTTCTGAGTTTGAGGCCTCCTAAATTGTGGATTTCTGATTTGTTGATCATGTTGTGCAAGAGGTAAGGGAGTGGCTCCAAGAAGAAGTTTATCCATGAGTTTCTCCATAGTCTTCAACATAGAATCAAACTCAGCATCTAAGGATGAAGGTTTTTCTTCTTCTTTAAATTTTGATTTTCCCATCTTAGACCTCTTTGCAGCTATCATATTTACATCTAACTTCACTACATCATTATGCATTTCTGCTAGAGAAGCAGACTCTCTTTCCCTAAGTAGAATATAAAACTCATAATCAAATGCCTTTGCATAGTGTAATTGAGTAGCTCCTGGAGGGGGTTTAATATGAGTATGTATGGAGTTATAGACTTTGTTAAACCTCTTAGAGAATTCTTTGACATATTCATCTAAGGCTCTTTTCAAATTTTTGTATCCAGTCAGGGCTTGCACTAGATTTACCTTACTCCCCCACTTGGTAAAAAAACTATCTTCTAGCTGATCCCAATTTTGAAAACTTGTTGGAGTTATGGCTTTAAACCACTTTCCTACTTCACCAGTGAAACTCTGGTCAAATAATATCATTTTTACATCTTCATGGTCTGCCTCCTCTATATCAATGAAATCATTGACTTGATCTACATGTTCCTCAGCTGATATATCCTCTTCACTCCCAAAGCTTTTAATTCAAGTTGAGTATCCATTTGGGAGGTCATGAAGAACAGCAGGGAGGATAAGTGGAGCATATCTTGTAGGTCCAATAGGAGGAGGAAAAGGAACAATTCCAGCCATAATGACAGGAAATGAGGTATGGGGAGGGACAACAGATGAGGTTGATTTCTGATTCTTTAGAAAAAAGTAGGAGAAGATGAGATATTAGTAGGGGGTTTATATGGTATCTGTAGTTTAGATACAAATGAACTCCACTCAGGTAAAGGTATACCATATTTTATTTTCAATAGGAACTCAAATGGATCCAATTCCTTTAAGTTTTCAAAAGACTCCCTCTCTAATAGCAACTTTGATGTGACTGTTTTCTAGAATTCTTATTTTTCTTCTTTAGATACTAGGGATGATGTGTCAATACATAGTCTTTGCAGGTCTAGAATTATATCAGTCAATTCATTTTTAGTCTTAGACCTAAACAAAAATTCTTCAATTTTATCATAAAATTTCCTATCTTCAAGACTTCAAATAATTTCAGAGGACAAAGCTCTTGAATGTGATGTAATACCTGATTTTAAAGAGTTGCTTCTAATTCCTCTGAGAATCCTCTGTGGATTATCCACAATGGTAGGTGGGTTAGGATCTAAATTTCTCCTTGTGTATATTTTTCTCGAAGCCACCTTTGAGCATGAAAATTTCTAGTGGAGTCACCAAGGTAGTTTCTACAGCTTCGAAAAGTTCTGAGCTCCTGCTACCTTCAAGAGTCCAGCTTCATTGTTTGAGCACAAACTTCGGGAAATATGTCTTCAAACTCCCGAAAGACACACAAAAATATTATCTCTAAATTGGTATTGATGGGACGCTCCACCAGAAAACTTAGAGTAACTCTTTCAAACCAAATTTTGACTGAGGATTAGCCTCTTCAGCCTTAGAGGGCTCTCTCAACTTATTAAAGGATTTACTCAATTAGGTCTTAAAATAGATGGCTAACTCTGTGAGTGTTTAATGTATGTGATTGCAGGTGAAAAATGACGAATATTCAACTACCATTGGGCTCATGGAGTCTTTAAAATGGATTCAATGACAAGCATTCCTACTTATGGAAATTGAGGCTTTTTATGTTTCAAATGACATAACAACATTAAAAAATGGGAATAATCAGTAATTCAATGATAAAATGAATTCAGAGCATGTATGACATTAATTATGAGTAATTTAACATCAATAATACTAGAAGCAAGATATAAAAGAGACACATAAACCCATTGAAACATATCAAGAATCTCAGGTGAAGCAGAAAATAGTCACTTTCTGTCTATTACTCATATGAAGAAAATTTACAACAGTAGCCGTGTGAAAATAATTCTCCAACCCTTTCTTATTCGATCTTCTATCTATAAATATACTCTTTTTACATTACATAGGATCTTTCCAGTTGGCTAGATCATCGAACCTTGACTTTGACACCTAATCACAACTGAAAACTATATTTATGGAACATAAAAGACACCTAGTCATTTAAGAGTTACTCTCCTAATAGGAATATAATTACATTTATTTCCTCCACTTCTATAATAATGAGACAATTACATAGATGGAGATGAGATGCTCGAGTGGCATTATCCATGACTAAGACATGAATGTACTCCCCAAGAATTTAGCAACAACTGTCCTATTTTCTAGGAAAGGATTAACATTAACTAGAATTTTGTCTTCATGCTGATTTGTATGAATGACACATATGCCAAGTAATGAATGTCTGCTGAGATGGCCTATTATCTATTTGGATGCCTCCAGGTGGCTTTTTAGTCTTCCATATGTCTTTCGAACCTTCAAAAACCCTTTAAAAATACCTCGCCGCAAAACATAGCATCTTTAGGCAGTTTCGTAGCGAAATTTTGTAGTGTGTCAATTTCCACCCTTTAAACTTTTCTTCTGCCATCTCTGCAGGTCAAAAAGTGTTTTTTCAAGTCAAAATAGCTAAATAACATCAAACTCCCTCCTTATTTCTCCATAAAACTATTTTTAAAGACAAAAATCATTCTTTAGAAATTTCATAGCGTTTTTCGGCCTTCAAGCCTGGAGCTCGCTACGAAACTGCCTGATATGGCTGAAACTACAGATTGGTAGTTTTCTTCAAAAATTCACCTTCTAAGAAAAAATTTATGTTACCTGCAAGCTATAAAATTTAAAAAAAAAAATTAGCTCAACTCCTCAGTCCTTGGGTGCTTCATATTCATTAACAATAGGTTGGCCTTCAAGTTCCTCTACCACTTTAATTTTTAGTCCTCTCTTCTTCAGTTCATCTTGAATTATGTCCATTTAGTCTTCCAAGTCTTTGACCTATCCTTTGAGTCTTCTCCTTTCAGACTGTAGCCACAAATTTCTTTTCCTGTGATTTTTTACCACCCTCCTCAAGGGAAGGCTTCTCTTCAACATCTTTTTAGACTTTGACATAGTCTTGTCATACTTATCCAGCTGCTCCTTCATCTTTGTCTGAAAATATGCCATTAGTTTTCTGTCCACCTTGGATTATTTTAATTCCATCTTCACTTCAAATACCTCTTCCATGTCCTCTCTTAATTGTTCTTGTAGAATTTTCACTTCAGTATTTCCTTCAACATGTTCTTTCCCTTTTCTCTGTACAAAAATTTCTGTTGCTGGGGATAAATCTATGATGTTCTCAAGATGCTTGAATTCACTGACATTTTCTGCACCTTTACTTTCCATGAAATATTTTGGCATATATGACCTGGTTGTTGGCTTCCTTGGTTGGAAAATGAAGCCAACATCCTCTCCTGAAAAATCCAACTTCTTGACAGACTTACCTTTCTTCAATTTTCTTCCATCACCTTCATTATCTTCTGTCTACAATATTGGCGACTCTTCAATATATATTTCCTAGAGGATGTCTTCTAGGTTTCCTTTGGAAAATGTCTGGCTCCTTGTTACCCTCTCACTGCTTTGTTTGCTAATTCTCTATTAATTCTTTGTAGGTGTTGGCTGAGGGACATTAGTCTCTTGCAGAGGTTCTACTTCAATGTCCATTGGTTCTACAGGAGGTTGTCCTCCTTCTTCATCAATCTCTTCTATTATAGCTAGAGATGGAGTAGTTTTAGGTTTTGAAACATTCTTTGGAGTTACTGCATATACTTGATATCCACTTATAAAAATAAAAGAGGTCCAATCTCTATTTAACCTTTTCAATTCCTTAACACTAAAAAATTTGATCGAGAACATGGTGAAAAGATTGTTGTTTGTTACCACTACTTTGACTGGAATTTGTACATATAGTTCCCAAACTTCGTATAAAAAGAAGGGTAGGTCAAGTGGTTGCTTCTAGCAAATACGAGAAGAATTCCAAGTAAATGAAATATCCACTTATAAAAATAAAAGAGGTCCAATCTCTATTTAACCTTTTCAATTCCTCCAGCACTAACAATTTGATTAGACCATGGTGAAATATTGTTGTTTCATTACCCACTACCTTGACCTGGACTTTATCTGATATCTTTCCCAAACTTTTGTATAAAAATAAGGGTAGGTCAAGTGGTTGCTTACCAACAAAATGAAGGAGGAGTCTAAAATGATAAGAATAAACCATGTGGAATCTCCCTTTGCACGTCAAGTATTTTTTGGACCACCAACAACAATTTTTCATAATTCTCTTTCATATAACCCTTGGGGATGCCATTTTTCATGTCCGATCCTCTGTGCTCCTGTTTGAGAAACTCTTCACAACCTTGCATTCTAAATTTTGTGCCTTTGAACCATTCTTCACCACCTCTGGGAATTTCTGTAGCTTGGGAGATGACATCTGGTGACACTGTGAGATTCAAAACTTCAACTTTTGATGTTGTTCCTGTAAAATTATTGCAAATTATTTGGATACTTGGATATGGAAACCCTACATTTTTTGGTAGAACTGTAGGCAACCTACCTTCCTGAAAGCCTCCATAGCACTAGGATATTCATTCAACAACTTAAAATCCATAGGATCATACCTTATGAAATAACCATCCTTGTTTATTTTCCTCTTCGATGCCACTGATGATTTATACTTCTTGCTACCTCCTTGCTGATGACACCTGCAGAATCAAAATTGAACAACAACCTGCATTGCGTGGTGAACCAGCTCTGAAAAAATGACACTAAGATGATTTCCATGCAATAATTGAACTATAAATGACAAAGAGATGATTGGGGGAAATGTTTAAAAGGTAATTTGACAATTCGAGATGAAAATATGACACATGTGACCATAAGAGACAATGGTTTCAAAATATACAACCTTGCATGCTTGGGAATTATGATAACTAACTCGCATGACCTCACCTTTGTCTTCATCCATCAAAATTTGACACCTCACATCACTCTGACACTCTCTACAAGAAAACCAAGTTTTGTAGTGAAAACCGTTTAACTACTGACAGATTCGCTATGGAACTATCAGGCAGTTTCATAACGAAATCTCTTGATTTTCCATATAATTTGCTATGAAACTGTGTAAAACTGACAAGTGGAATATTTTTTGGTTTAAAAGAGTGAGAATGAAAACTAAATGATATGAGGTAGAGTTGACTGATATGACATGGTTTGAGATGGGTTTTAGACTTATGGTAGACATCACCATATGCAAATTTTTCAAAAATTTCACGAAAATGACTTATGAGACAGCATGAACCTAGGTGAATGACATGTAGAACCCTATCAATGAAAGTGTTAAAAATAATGAGTGATAACATATTGCATGGATTTGTTTACATATATCTGTTAAAATATGATCAATGGTGAATCTTTTTGATTCAACGATTGCAGTTTTTAACCCTATACAAAAATTACTTGCAAACAAATTCTTAAAACATAAAAATAAAAAATGGTGAGAACATAAAACAAATATACACAGATATTTTCCCCTGGATCCCGAAACTGGCACTACCATATTGATTTTTCATTCTATTCCTTTCAATGTTACAAGAAATATATATACATGCCGAAGCATTCATAAACCTCAATTCACTAACCCTAGATTAGAACATAACTGCAGTTCCCTTGATCGGATATACAAAATTCCATGGGCTAAAAACCATCCCAAAACCATATGAAAACCCCATATAAAAAACCATGGGTAGGTCTTCCCACCATCTCTGGGTCTGCCCCCCGTCCTTAGGTCTACCCAACTATTATTGGGTCCTTATAAAAACAAAATCTCGAGGTGCTGTCGTGGACCCTGTGCAAGGGGGATACCACCCCCTAGTTGCACTCGACACAATGTACAACACGTGAAACTAGTCATGGAAAGAATATACCACACACCCAAAAATGATGAAAATAATTTCTTTTGCAGGAATGGTTATCACACAAGCAAGCTATTCATCAGTTTCATATAGTTCCATTCTGAATCTAGATTTGGGCTCCCAGTTTTTCAAGAAGTCCATTCCCTCAATGTTCCTTTAGATGAGGAAGATTTCCACTGAGAGAATTTTTGTTAGAGAATATTTGGTTTGGGGGTTTAATGGATTTCGGCTACATTTGATAGATTTGACAAATGGATATTTAATATATGGAAGCCTAGTTTAGAAAATATTTGAATATTTATCCCATGGCTCGAAGTTTATTCGTTGTTCTTTTCAACAATATTGAGGACAACAAGGTCATTTGTGAATCTGACCCATGGTCCTGGGGTAGTATTGGTCTCTTCATGCAACCATAGTCTCCCACCTTTGATCTGGTAATGACATCAATCTCCACAACTCCATTTTGGGTTAAGCTTTCGAACCTACCCTTTCATTTTTGGAATCTCCAATCGTTATCCTCTATTGGCCATGCTCTTAGAAATTTTTATTTTCATAGCTCAAATACAATAAATTTTTATAATACTACTTATGCTAGAACTTGTGGAGATGTAATTTAATAAGTATTTTCCCACTGAGCTCAATTTGACAGCACCAAATTATGTTTGGGTACAAAATATTGACTACAAAATATTTCATTCCGGTGTAGAGAATGCTATGTAATAGGGCATGTAATGAAAAATTATCCCAAGAATTAGAGAAACAAAGAACAGAAAAGGTATCAAGGTCTAAATGGTGTGAAGGAGGTCAGGAAGATCACTATATAGTATACAAAGAAAAGAGTCTAGGGATGATAAATAACAAAAGATAAACTAAAAGTTGATACTTCCAAAAAAAATGCAGCATAGGCAACAAAAAACAATCAAGAAAAAACACATGATAGTTCGGGTTCTATGGACTTAGTGAAAGTGGAAAAGCAAAAAAGCCTCATGGAAAATGGATTCTCTTTGGAAACCAAAAGGAATAATGCTAGAAAAAAAACTTCTTGGGAATATTATGTAGATAATGAATAATCCAAGAACAACAACGTGCACTTACCAAAACATGGCTCGTCAGAACTTGTAAAAAACACGGGTCGAACTCAAGTTGGGAAGAAAGGAAAATTTATTTCACCAAGGAAAACAATAAGTCAAACTAAACCAAAAAAAATAGTAAAAAATGGAATGTAAATGTTTTGGATAATGGGTGTTTTTTTGGAAAATTTCTAGTTATAAAGGGACTAAATTTTTTGTGTCACAGGGAATCGCTTGAGGGTTTGGATTGAGCCTTTGTGCTCAATCTCAAACCTGCAATGAACATAGGAATATGTAAAGGTTATGACGTTTATATATAAACCTTTCTCTAAGCAATTATACACTCTACCGCTACATTGCACGTCCCTTCATGATGAGTCCATTTTTATCATTAGGTTGCATGCCCTTCAAAATAAACACCCTCTCCATCATTGTGTCATATGCCTCCTCATAGTGGGCACCTTTAATTAATGAAGCAATATTGTGTTTTCCCCTTTGATGATGATGTACATATAGTTGCTGCAAAGGGAAATTCATATCTATGGAGCTCAGGAGCTCTGATGATTCCAAGATTCGAGATCTGTCCAATGTGATGGAAACCCAAGATAATCCATAAAGGATTTTACAGATCTATGAGTTTGGAAAATCACCCTCTTAGGGTTTCACTCTACAACTGTTGGGTCTACATATTTGAGCTAGATCTGATCATATGATGGATGCAATATGATGTACAATCAGATCTGAGCTTTAAGGGCTGATCCCTCCTTCGGATCTCCAAGCGAGAAGCTTGAGATCTTGTCTCTCCTTCCTCCTCCTCAAAATGCAGCAATTGAATATGTAGCTGCTGAAGAAGCTATGCTATACAAGATGGAGAGATTCAAGCCTGACGTGAAATGCAGCAAATAATCTCTAGGCTGATGGAAATGGTGATGGCAAGGTGAGGGGATGATCCCTCACGGGATTACTAGTTGAAATGCTAACAACTTCCTTCCTCCTCTGGATATGAAATGATGGACTGCATAATCCTTGATGGTACTACTACTGATAGGAGGTCAATAAAGTTTGGCCTGATGCTAGATCTGAAATGAGGCCCTAGGATTTCTAATCTTGAAGTCCAAGGTGATAGGAATACTCCTCCACCAGTTCTCCAGCTGATATAATAATGACAACCTCCTCCTCCAAAAATGATCTTCAAAAATTACATAATTCCTGAAGGAATGTGTTCTGCAGAGAGTGGAAATGGTGTGGCACCAATGCCTGATGATGAATGGCAGCACAAAATGACCATCCCAGGGTAGGCACACAAGTCCTTCTTGGGTAAGGGTGGGATTCATGCTCGGGAACACCCTATGCTAAATAACACTGCAAACTTAGCTAAACAACATAAGAGTGCATAGAAATGTCACCTGACAAATCCATATTTAAATAGATCATCAAATCATAAACTGAAGCATGCCTCCAATGTTGCCTTCATCTCCTTTATATACAAAGTGAGCCCTCCCAAGCCCTGGCCTGCCTCTAAATTGTGTTGTTCATGTGGACATATTCCTCCATGTTTGATTGTGTTGTCTCTCCAAGTCCTCCATCCTGTCTACATGCAATGTGCACCTCTCCATAATGTGTTCATTAAGTGCATGACTTCCTCCATCACTTCATCATGAATGCTCTATCATCTTACATTAGATTCCCTCCATGATCTCAGTTGATTGCTTCAACCTCTGTCATCTATCTCATTAATGAGACATGTTCTCCACTCCTTTCACATTAGTAGCTACTCCACTACTCCATTATGTAGATCTATGTTTAATTAATCCACATTCACACATCAGAATTGGATCTTATTCATCTTTGAGGATTATGGGTTCCTCCACCCTTTTATTTACTTAATTAAATAAGGAAATTAAAAACTCTAATATTCTAATTATCTTGTGAAAAATTGGGAATATTATAGTCCTGCCCAGAAAAATATTTCTTTTCCTCAAGCAACTACAAAAGTAGATGCAAATCCATCTATTCCCCTCCAAATTCCATCCACATAAGGAAGGCCTCCTCCATTTTTTGCAATGTGTTATGCATGTTTGGTTCCAAAGTTGTCTCCCGAGAATGTATAGAATGACCTCTAACTTTGTAGTTAAATGTCCTTATTTCTCCAAGAAGTTCCAAGTGAAAACCATAAGTTGCCCAACATCATCATCTATACATGAGATACATAATATAAATTTGTTCTTCCCACAACGGAGAAGCTCCATCTCATAAAACATCCCTTCATACCATGCTTTATGAAGTAGATTGAGCATTAACATGCCCTCATTCTTAGCCCGGTTGGCCTTATTGAATCCAAGCATCATTCCAAAAGTATGAAAAATAAGAAATAGAGACATATGGGTAGACAAATATTTCAAACAATATTCTCCCAATAGTAACCACCAGAGTAGGGCCTCTTCCTACCATCCTCCATCTCCACCATGCAAGATGGACAAGCCAAACTCCCCCAAAAGCAACCAAAGCAACAAGAGATCTTGCTACCTTTTCACCTCCTCATGTGCATCATGGAGTAAAAACATATTGATAGACATGTGGAATGTCACATCATCCCCATATAATAAAACACCATCAATACACATCAAGGGAGTATCATGCCAAGTTATACACAATACAAAACACATAGACATAGGAGATGCCATGTGATGGCCAAACTCTCTCAAGATCAACCAAATGGAACATGCCTTCTTTTGCTGCATACTGTCATTGATACACAAGGCATGAGTCAATAAAATATGAGCTATTGGGTGGTAACCATACTCACCCAAGAGCAGCCAGCGTAGCCATGCTTCCTCCATTACATGAGTTTTATTCAAGGCATGGATAAAAAAAAAAGGAGCCTTTGGGTAGTAACCAAAATCACCCAAGAGAAACTAGAGTAACCAAGCTTCTTTCTGGCCCATGTCATATATCTGCAAGTGGTCATGCAACTCCTTTCTTATCATCCTCACCCACTCATCCCAGTGTAGATGATGAAAGATGTTTTGCATAAACATGGTATCCTCCCTTTGTATAATACCATTCTCCCCAAACTGATGAAGAACTTTGCACTCCATGGCATGTTGAAGTGAACCTCCTATGAGATCTCTTAATGAGACCTTCTTCTCATAAATGGCCTTCCAAAACCAATAATGTTGTGGCTTTTCTGTAGGTAGAAGTTTCTCTTCGAGCTATGAGATGCTCATTGAGAAAGAGTCATCTTGAAAGGGGAAAATATTTCCCATATCAAGATGTCTACCATCTATAATATTTCTCTCCATTGCTTCATGAATGAAGCTTCCATATGATTGCTCCCATAAGGAATGGGTCCTCCTCTTCTCACTGCTTCTCATTAACAGTGTTGTAGATCTGCAAGGTGATACATGTGTTGTCTCAAAGCAAGGCACAATGCTGAACTCATAGCTAGCCATTGTACATAGGATCATACTCATCCCATCTTCTGAAATTCTACACTTCAACTCAAAGGGTTGAATGTAGTTCATCAATGAAAAACTAGGAAGGTTCTTCATCTCTTCCTTGATTAGATCAAGGGTCCTTTGCGTAGTGATATGATTCTATTCTAAATCAGCATGTTATTATAACCCTTGGTTATGCATTGGCCTTGGTGGCATGTCCCCATAAGTTTCAATAAGAGGTACTTAAAAAATATGAGATGGAAGTGGATGCATACCTTGGATCAACTGATATATGGGAACCTCTTGCAAGACCACAAGAGTTCCTCAAACCGAGACAATGGTGTCTCCCATTGCTGGTAGTGATGATGGCTACTCTTCTATCAATGTACCAGCATTGGAATCTACCTCTTATTCCTCATACATCTCCTGAATCATGCATGGGACTCTATATGTAAAGAGCTCAAGACTATCTTGCAAAGATGAAAGTGTCTCTTCTCCAAATACAAGAACCTCTACAACTGGTGGTGAATGTAGTGACCCCTTGTCCAGAGTGACAAGAATGACATCCTCCTTTGTTTCCTTAGGAAATTTCTCTTTGTGACACATCTCTATTTTTCTCACATCAAACTTCTTTCTCAACTTGTGAAAGAAATCTGAATATTTAGTCACCTCTGTATGCCCCATGTGACCAAACCACTAATTATTGGCTTCACCTAGAAGATGAAGTGCTGCAATTTGAATAGCCTCTCCTTCAGCTACAAGATGTAGCCTGAAAAATGCATCTAACTCTTTCCTTTAAACCTTTACAGTGCTTGAGGAAGATCCATCAAATGTAGGAAAATAGAATCTATTGTGCCTCTTTCTTCTATTGTTGCTATATGATCTGATTTCTTCTTTGATTTTGAAGTATTGTTGGAGAGTTAGATTCTCCTTGAATGCTCTAGACTGCGCTTTGCACTCTTCAAGATACAAACTCAGAGTTTCATGAGTCTCAGGTTCTCTTCTTTCTTCATTTCTATACCATTCACATTCTTCAAAGAAAGTGGGCATAATAGATCTATGAGGAGATATATGATCCTCCTGTCTTCTTTGTTGCTGATAAGAAGTACTAGGAACTTCTTCATCTTGAAACCTTATTGAGGTTTCTCTTTTCCCTTTTTTCTTCATTTCATTGATTTCCTTGGAGAGATCCTTCATAGTTCTCAAGAAAGATGCAGCAAAAATTAATCCCTCCATTATAGTAGATCTCTACTATCTTCTTTTCTTATGTTGTCGATAATTTCCACAAGTTGAGCCAAATATCATGCTCTGATACCACTGTAATATCCCAAAATGGAATAATGCATTGATACACAAACACAATTATATTTGTAACACAGAGAATGTACATAAATATTATGATCAACACAGATATAGACAAAATAGGTGAGCCATTTTACTCATTGGAGATGGATTACAGTTACAACAATGTACAAAATAAGGTACTCTCGCCAAAGAGATTTCCTAGAATGACCTTGAAAGCATGCCGCAACTAGGAATGTGTAACTAGAGAGCTACAGGAAGCAATACTACACTGTCCCTTTTGTTGATGATATACATATAGCTGCTAAAAAGGGAAATGCAGATCTATGGAGCTCAGGAGGTCTGATGATGCCAAGATTCAATATCTGTCCAATGTGATGGAAACCCAAGATAACCCAGAAAGCATTTTCTAGATCTATGAGTTTTGGTATCTGACCAAAATTCACTCTCTGCTTCTGTTGGGTACGTAGATATGAGCTAAGATCTTATCATATGATGGCTATAATATGATTTACAAAAATCGGATCTGAAAGCTTTAGGGTTGATCCCTCCTTCAGATCTCCAATCTAGAAGCTTGTGATCTCGTCTCTTCTTCCTCCTCCTCAAAATGCAGCAACTGAATATGCAGCTGCTGAAGAAACTGCACTATACAAGAGGGAGAGACTCAAGGCTGATGTAAAATGTAGCAAATAAGCTCCAGGATAATGGAAATGGTGATTGAAAGGTAAGGGGATGATCCCTCATAGGATTACCAGCTGAAACGCTAGCAACTTCCTTCCTCCTCTAGATCTTTAATGATGGACCAATCCTTAATGGGAATGTTGTTGATAGGAGGTCAATAAACTTTGTCCTAATGCCAGCTCTGAAATGAGGCCCTAATATTTTTGATCTTGAAGTCCAAGGTTATAGGAATAATCCTCCACCGGTTCTCCAACTAATATATTGAAGACAACCTCCTCCTCCCAAACTAATGTTTAGAAATTCCATAATTCCTGAAGGTATGTGTTCTACAGATAGTGGAAATGGTGTGGCACCAATTCTTGATGATGAATGGAAGCTGAGAGTAACCTTCCCAGGGTAGACACACAAGTCCTTCTTGGGTAAGGGTGGGATTCCAGCTCGAGAACACCCTATGCTAAAAAACACTACAAACTTAGCTAAACAACATAAGATTGCATGGAAATGTCACCTGACAAATCCAGATCTAAACATATCATCAAATCATAAACTGAAGCATGCCTCCAATGTTGCCTTCATCTCCTTTATATACAAAGTGAGCCTTCCCAAGCCATGACCCACCTCTAAACTGCGTTGTTCATGTGGACATAATCCTCCATGGTTGACTGCGTTGTCTCTTCAAGTCCTCCATCATGTCTACATGCAATTTTCACCCTCTCCATCATGTGTGCATTAAATGCACTACTTCCTCCATCACTTTATCATGAATGCTCTATGATATTACATTCGATTCCCTCCATGATCTCAGTTGTCTGCTTCAACCTCTATGATCTATCTCATTAATGAGACATGATCTCCACTCCTTTTACATTAGTAGATGCTCCACTACTCCATTATGTAGATCTATGTTTAATTAATCCACATTCACAATCAAAAGTGGATCTTATTCATCTTTTATGATTATGGGTCCCTCCACCCTTTTATTTACTTAATTAAATAAGGAAAATAAAAACTCTAATATTCCAATTATCTTGTGAAAAATTGGGAAAATTACATCGAATAAATGTGAGATAGGAATTCCCATCAAGTGAAAGGAGGCATTGTAGCAAGTATGGCCCAAACCTTCTTTTATAGTCGAAGAAATATTAGTTATAAATTCCCATCAAGTGAAAGGAGGTTGTTATGCAGGATTTACAAATGTGGACAAAAGTATCTCCCCTAGGTTTGATGGCCAACCTAGAACAACCGAGAAAAAAGGAACCCAATGCTTTCCATAAAGTAAATATATGAAGGAATGAAACCTACTTGGAATCCATTGCATGCTTTGATCCTTCTTCAACCTGAATGCTCCAATTGCCAAAATTAGAACCTACACAGTGAGATAACACAATCCAAGAAACTAGGAGATATATGCAATATCATATAAGTAATATATTCAATAGATCAACATGGTATTTAAATATATGAAACGACGACATCGCATATAGGAAAACATAGAACTAATTTCATTAATATAAATGGAAGGAGATTACAACCAAAAATAGGTGTTGATCTTGTAGAAGAGTTCCTCCAAGATGTCTTGTCCTTTCCTTGCACAACATGCACCTCCAATCACCCTAAACACATTGAATATTAACCTCTCACCTTAGTAGAATAAGGGTAGAATCACTCTCCAAAATCCAACTCCTTGAAAATGCAAGTCAATAACTATATAGAGTGGTTTAAGTTGGGAGTTCTTATCTAGTTACCAATATAAGGTTTTAGATCCACCTTTGATGGGAGTATGGTATCAAAGGATAAGGGATGGAAAATTCTAAAGAAGGATGTGATAGGATCCAAAAGTTTAATGAGAGGTAAATGTTGTAACAAATTCTGGAAGCTTCTAGAATAGGAATTTTCTGGAATAGGAAGCTTATGGAAATTCTATTTTTTTCCAAATTTTCTAGAACCAACGTAGGTGCAAAGGGGAGAAACATGTAGGTGATCAATATCGGCCACAATGGAGCAACCTGTAGGTGAAAAATGTGCAGAAGAAGGTCAGGGAGTGTTGGTACTAAAAATGGCTCAGATGAGGTGGGTTGGGAAGAAATTATGGGAAATGAAGGAGGCTCTCTTGAGGCTTTGTGAAATGATGTTGACAAAGGGGAATAGGATTTTGATTGATCCCATTAGGAGGCCTAATGACTGGATGTGAAAAAATGGCCTATGACGATTTACATATCGGCGCAGTCTCAATGATGACTGATGACTGAAGTGCTTTACCTTGTGACAAGTTGGGATCAAGAAAAACTAGCAATATTCATCTATTACAATACATTTATATCATGGAATATTTTCTGCTGAGGGAGGCATACCCATAATCAACACATAAGCTAACATAACATGTACAATGATCAAAATATGCATCTGCAAATGAAAATTAGTGGACCCATGACTAGATTACTATCTGTATGATCATGGTCTTCCTACATTGTGATCTGTATATAACTCTTGAAATCGCAACCCTGACGGATAAAACTAGATCTAGGATATTCTATCTCGTTCACACGAGAAATACCAACATATGAGTCCAACCATGTGAACCAATGAGATGAGGTCGAATATGGTAGACACCATTTGATTAATGAACGATGATGTAAGTTGTTGATAGATGTGAGAGAAACCACTGATGATGCTAATGGCTCTCAAGGTAAAATATTACAATCCGTATGGTGTGAATACATGAGTTGATGTGGAACACAACACAGATTCTTTTAGTCAAAGGCAAATGATGTAAAATTATCATCGAGAGCAAGGAAACTCTCCATTGATGTATGCAAGTGCCAAGGTACCAAAGGGTTGTTTCTAAGTCAACCTCCAGCATAATGTGCTGATGTTAACAGGAAGTGACCCGTCACAGGAGGGCCTTGATGTATCACATCAATGACATGAAATAGGTATCATGATTGAGAAAAAATGATGATGACAAAAAATGGATCAAGAAAAGGAAAACATGGAATGAAGTCTTAAGAGTATTGCAACATATATCAATTGAATGACTTCTCTTGAACACATTGACGACATTGAATGGAGTTGGTAGCATTGACCCAAAACTAAAATGGAGGATATTAAAAGGTATGATGAACCGAATGAAAAGCATATTACCCAACCCAATAGCCATGGAGATAAAGTGGAAGAGTGTCGTGTTGAAGAGTGACTCGCTGCCATTAGAAAATGAAACACCTTGTTTTCCCCATTTCCCCAACCATACTGGTCAATACCTCTTTCTTTTTTAACAAGCTCGAGGAGGATAACATATGCTTGATCTGTAAGTTCACCCTTTAGATGAATCCCTCTGAGTATGTTTAAAGAACCCTAAAAATTAGTGGTTTGGCTTTTTCATGTTTGACAAACCCATCATTGCTTGATGTTTTAACAAGTCCAATGAAGGTAAAACTCAACATATTTTTCATGTTTATAGCTTTTGAAAAAGAGATGAAAAAGAAAACTCCAGATGTCCCTTTTCGTAGATAGCCTCTTAAGTCCGAAAAGGTAGAAAATAATACTCAAGATAACCTCTTAGCCATGTTTGAATAAGGTATTCCAATTTCTTAAATAGTCTATCTCAGTCTGGAAAAGGGTTAAACTTATACCGAGTAGACTCCTTTTCATTTAGTTTAACGAGTTTGAAAAGACAAGTGATCAACAATATTTTCATATTTTTGGAGTCTAAAAAGAGCTAAAAGTGGACTCCAAGGGGTTTTTTTTAAGGTTTATAGAGCCCAAAAAAGAGATAAAAGTATACTCCTCGGTAAAAATAACTTTTTTAAAGCATGATAAAACATCGTTAACAACTTCTGGCTTGCTCAAAACATCACAAAAGGGTTAAACATACATGTTTCAAAATAAAATTGAAGCATATCTAGGTCAAAACATTAAATATGAATAAAATAATGTAAGAACTGACCATAAATATCCAAAGTGACTATTCATTTTTACCATTTCACATTTACCTTCACCAGTGAGAGTTTTGGAGCACTTTTTCCCTCGATCTTCTACAACTTATTGTGGCTAGTCTAGTTGATCATTTCGAGTATTGTTGCTTCCAAGTAGGAGCTAAAACGCCTCTCTTTCTTTTGATGGTATATTTTTGTGATTTCAGGGAAATTTTTCAAGGTTTTGAGAGCCCTGAGGTTCCAAAAACATGCCCTAGGGCCAATGCATGTCCCCTATGTCAAAATCTGTATTGCACCTAGGTAGATTATAACTACTGGAAGATGTGTAATGCTATGGTATGCACTACTGGGGTGCGCTAAGCACAAAATTATAAATGGTTTATCAGTTTTCCCTCAAATTTTGTTAGATTGTTTGCATGAAAATGATTCTAATGAATCCTTTATTGATGTTTAAGGTTTTCATTAACACAAAATGGCATTCATTTGGTGAGAAAGAGAACATGAAGAACAAGATTTAACTGGAGCGAATGATCCTGTCACTATTCAAGAACTGAAAAAATGTGGATTGTTGAAATTATTTTTCCTACCTGGTATGAGGAAACATATGGAGTTATTGAAATATCTCGTTCATTCATTGTATTCTTAGGTATAAGAATTCAGGTTTTGGGAAAATTGTAATATTTCAAAAAAATTTGGAATATTAATTTTTGACATTTGCACTTAGGAGATGAATAAAATGGGAAGGAGACCCATTCATTTTACCTAGAGGGAATAAAAATCCTCTTATCATGAAGGAGGATCACTTTTTGAGTTTGATTTCACACCTCCATGTGTGAAAAGGGACTTTTGCAGGGTGACTAGGTCAAGTTTGACCAAGTCAAACAACGTAGTGGCATGAGGTGGAGAGCACATTGTGGGACGACGCAGAGAAAGAGGAGGGAAGATTCCTTGAGAAGGTAAAACCTAATGAGTGGGACCCATGGATAGGGTGCTCACAATTGTATAAGAGGAGGGCCAAGTCAACAATTGTTTCTTATGTTATTTTGTATTGTTCACCTCAATTGTCTATTGAGACAATTGTGCATTCTTTGCTATTTAGAAAGAATTACCGGGAGGAATTCCTATTTAGGATTATTTCACCTTCTTGAGATGCCTCTTGAGGGATTGTACTTCATTATTCCCCATATCTAGGCTTGAGGCCAAAGCATTTCATTTAGCTACAGCATAGTCTCATTGGTGGCCGGGTTGTGTTGCTAGGTGTTGCAGGGGAGGGTTCCACAACACCACTCCGAAGATTTATTTTCAGAGGAGGGGATCTCCATTTCATTGGGAGATAATTGAAGAGTGTTCTTGGGCAGATTTTCATACCTTGGCATCAGGCAAGTGTTTTCAAGCTCACCTACAGTGCAGCATCTCTCCTAGACTGCGTTATTCTCATGGTTTATTTGCATTGAGGGACTGCAAGATTGATTGGAGGGGAAATATTTGGTGAAAGGATCAGCCTTTCATCTTAGAGATCCATTGGAGGAGGCTATTTCTGATTGCAGATCATATTCAGCCATCTCCTTCCATTTTTTTTATGAGTTGCTGCTACTACCCAGCAACTTCAGCATTATTGTATTTTCCCATTTTGTACATGTATTGTAGCCAATCCTTCTAAGGATTGTTGTACTATTGTTTTCAGGGGTTGAGAGCTTGCTCTCCCTCATTTCTTGAGCTATCATTGATATATCATTGTATTTCCATATTATATGTTTCAGTGCCTCCTATTGACAGCGTTGTCATAGCTAGGGCATAGTTATATTGCAATGTTTTGTCACATGTGGTGTACATGTCTAATTTAGGCTTTCCTTGCCTAGCTTGAGTGAGTGATTCCTCAAAGCATTGTACTCTCTTGATGCTATATTATACATTGTTCAACTATTTTCATATTCATGTGTCATGGCTCATTAAATAACGCTGATAATCCATTGTATGTTCATACATTATTGCAGCCCATACCTTGGGCAATTTATGAAGGGAATTAGGTGTGGAAAGCTTGTATCACCACCCTAGAAGGATTTCTTGATCCCAACCCTTGGATTTTGGTCTTAGACATATTGGTCTAAGGGATCCAGGTCTTGGTCTCAAACCCTACTACCTCCTTTTTTGGAAAATGCGTTTTCCAGTCATGGATTGCTAGCTATTCCTAAAAAATAACATTACAGTGGTATCAGAGCACCTTTCTTGGCTCAGCCTGTGGACTTCAAGCCCAAGAAAGAAGAAGAAGAAGATTTTGAAGAAGATGAGCTTGATCTCATATATTTTTAGAACAAATAAGAGCCTCCCCAAGGAGGAGAAGCAAAGAGAAGAAGAGGAAGGTCCATGCACTTCCTATTCTCAAAAAGAAAGCAAGCATGAGGGATGCTTGGATCATCAGGTTCTAGATCAATAAATCCCATTCTACATCATTCAGGGGAGCTACAATGTTCCCACATTTTATTCAGCAGAAGGAGGAGAGAAGGCCTTATGGAAAAATATAAATCAAAGGCAATAGGTTTCTATTGTCTATATTTGATGGGAACACTTCAGCTTGAGCTTGGTTGAAAAAGCTAGAGGCATTTTTCTTGCTACATCCAGTGGCAGAGAAAGAATCAGTGGAGATTGCAACGCTGCACATGGAGGATGAAGCCTCTATTTGGTGGTTCAAACCCCTGGTCCATTCAAGGATGAGTTCTTTTGCAGAATTTACTCAAGGGTTAATCAAGACCTTTGATGGAGAAAGAAAAAAGGAGGAAGGGTTGATTATCACCATGGGAGGAGGATTGCACCAATGCTGCTACAGCTTGGGAGGAGAAGCCTTATACATCTATGGATGAGGTAGCCATTGCATTGGAGGAGAAAAATACTGCAACCACACAAGGAGATCCAAAGATCTACCAAGATATGAGTGAAGTTCCACTTTTCATTTCAACAAACAATTTAAAAGAATGTGGAAACTCACATGTAGAGGTCCAAGGATCTATACACTTTTCTATTTAGAGAACCATGATTGCACTACGTTGTGCAATGGGTTCAAAGAGGAGATGGACCCTCATCCTCATGCACTATTGATGAGTCTCATTCAGCCCTTGAGGTTGGGATGTGGACCATTGGAGGATGAAACGAACCATGGCACCTTCATAATAAACAAGGCAACATACTTTGAACCGGAGGTTGAAACAGCTACTACACCATTGGAGGAATTAGCAGCGCTGTTAAACATGGGTGGAGAGGAGACACTACCTCCATCACATTTGGGTCCTAATGGATCCAACATAATCATGGGTGAGAGGTCTCCTTTAGGAGGTCTCCAAGGAGCTGCATTCCAATCTTCCATGGAATGCAAGAGAGGTGATTTGGTTTGGGAGAATGGTAGCCCTCATGGGAGGAGTACCAAAGGAGGAAAAAGGAGAAGACATCCACAAGGAGCTGAGTGGGTGTGGATGAGGAGCAAGAGGCTGATTTTCCACTTGAAAATATATGATACCGGGCAGCAAGAGGCTTGGCTGTGTTGGCTCCTCTTGAAGGAGTTTGGCCATCGCTTGGTGTGCCCTTTTTCCAGGAGGATGCGAGTAGAAAAGAGGTGGCAGGATGTTTACATCATTAAGAAGTAGAAATTAGGGATTAATGGTGCTGATATTTTATATATATCAGTCATGATACCTTCATCACATGAGTTACATGATGTGAGCATGAGGAGGCAGCAAACACTTGGATTGCTTAAACTATCTTGGAGAGAGCACAAGCAAATTTTCTCTCATATGATGTATAGTGTTACAGGAGTAGAGGAGGGCACTCTCATAGTGCAAAGGGATTAATCCTTGGCTTGGACTAATCAGGAGACATTTCTATCTTGGGAGAAGCCTCATATTTGCAGCAGCATCACCAGAGGTGTTCTTGACAAGGAGCATGTCAAGGAACAAAGATTGGTATGGGAAAGAGCCTTTTTGCATGAGTTCACATCGTTTTCACTTGGGAGCAGGGTCACATACATGGATCCATATATCATCTTACTTCCAGCCTATGGTAAGAGCTTTGTGTTTACATTTTCTGATTTACATAATCTTATCATTATGTTGCAGTGCATGGCTCATCAAAGGGGAAGATTTTTCATGTTGCTCCATGAGCACAGTTGGGCCAAACCATATGATGGAGACAACCATATTTTATGTGGCCTTGGGAAAATGTTTTCTCACTACATTTATTTTTAACCAATTCATATACTTGACGATGTATTAAGAAACATTTTTCCATGTAAAACTCTGAAGCAGCAGTTTGAAAAATTGCATTGTATCTATTTGGAAGGCTGTTGGTGCCATCAAGCATTATGTAAGACCATCAGAACTTCCTCTATTTTGGTGATTAGCATGTTTCCATTTGCTGATATTGTCCATATTATTATTGGGGGCATGATTGGTGAATTGACACATGAGTTGAATGTGTCTTTGAGGGGAGATTATCCCCATAGTTTATGCATTACATGTTCTAGTAGGAACATGAGGGGAGACATGGCCACCATAGCCACCCATTTGCCTTATTTTAAGGTGGTCCATGAGTTTGATGATGATATCCATCCATTGTATGTATATGGGCATGTATTTTATTTTGTATTACTGATTCACTCATTTATTTACTATTCAGTAGTAGAGGTGATATTTTCTGTACAATGCTTGCCATGTTATTTTCTGCAGCTGCAGTGGATGAGGTTGCGTTGTAACCCTATGAGACAATGTTTGTACCTTGCTTCACATGGTATAACCTATAGAAAACATTTCATTTGCGTATTATATGATGATCATGTCCTACTCATCATGGATGAAATGTCTTGGGCCAGCCAGATTATCATTGATGGAGGAGAAATCCTTGGAGGATTGCTCTTCATTTTGCCACTTGAGGGAAATAATTTTGCAGCCCATGATCAACACACACTCTACACTTATCATAAGTGGAGAGGAGGACAGCATGGGACAATCTATGAGGCTTGCCATATTCATATTTTCAGCCCACCTTCATTTTCGGAGCTCAAGGTGGAGCGAGATTTCTATGAGTTGCCATGTTGGGAGGCAGCTTATGTTGTATGGATGATTGCTTGGGGATGGGAGATTCATATGGGGATGATGAGTCCCATTTTATATCAGATATCATGCCTCAAGGAGGCCCTTATACAGCCCAATGTTTCCTTCATGGATATTTGTTTCTACATAATAGCTATTTGGGGATGTTCACCAAAAGCTAGATTGCATATGTTGGAGGGACAACTTGGACACTTGATTAATGACATGGCATCCTTTCTATGAGGATTTTATCATGCATGGATGCTATATTGAAATTAAGGGGAAATAAATCAGTCTATCCTTGTACTTGCTTAAGGACAAGCAATCTTTGAGAGGGGAGGACTGTAATATTCCAAAATTTTGTGGAATATTAATTTTTGACATTTGCACTTAGGAGATGAATAAAATGGGAAGGAGACCCATTAATTTTACCTAGAGGGAATAAAAATCCTCTTATCATGAAGGAGGATCACTTTTGGAGTTTGATTTCACACCTCCATGTGTGAAAAGGGACTTTTGCAGGGTGACTAGGTCAAGTTTGACCAAGTCAAACAGCACAGTGGCATGAGGTTGAGAGCACATTGTGGGACAACGCAGAGAAAGATGAGGGAAGATTCCTTGAGAAGAAAAACCCTAATGAGTGGGACCCATGTATAGGGTGCTCACAATTGTATAAGAGGAGGGAAAGGTAACCATTGTTGCTTATGTTATTTTGTATTGTTTACCTCAATTGTCTATTGAGACAATTGTGCATTATTTTCTGTTTAGCAAGAATTTCCAGGAGGAATTCATGTTTAGGATTATTTCACCTTATTTAGATGCATCTTGAAGGATTTTACTTCATTATTCCCCATATCCAGGCTTGAGGCCAAATCATTTCATTTACCTACAGCGCATTCTCCATTCGTGGTTGGGTTGTGTTGCTGGGTGTTGCAGGGGAGGGTTCCACAACACCACTCCGGAGATTGATTTTCAGAGGAGGGGATCTCCATTTCATTGGGAGATCATTGAGGAGTGTTCTTGGGCAGATTTTAATACCTTGGAATCAGGCCAATGTTTTCCAGCTCACCTACAGTGCAGTATCTCTCCTATACTACGTTATTATCATGGTGTATTTGCAGTGAGGTACTACAAGATTGATTGCAGAGGAAATATTTGGTGAAAGGATCAGCATTTCACTTTAGAGATCCATTGGAGGAGGCTATTTCAGATTGTAGATCATATTCAGCCATCTCCTTCCATTTTGTTTATGATTTGCTGCTGCTACCTAGCAACTCCGACATTATTGTATTCTCCCATTTTGTACATGTATTGTAGCCAATCCTTCTAAGGATTGTTGTACTATTGTTTTCAGGGGTTGAGAGCTTTCTCCCCCTCATTTCTTGAGCTATCATTGATATATCATTTTATTTCCATATTATATGTTTCAGTGCCTCCTATTGACAGCGCTGTCATAGCTAGGGCATAGTTATATAGCAGTGTTTTATCACATGTGGTGTACATGTCTAATTGAGTCTTTCCTTGCCTAGCTTGAGTGAGTGATTCCTCAAAGCATTGTACTCTCTTGCTGATATATTATACATTTTTCAGCTATTTTCATCTTCATGTGTCATGGCTCATTAAAATAACGTTGAGAATCCATTTTATGTTCATACATTGTTGCAGCCCATACCTTGGGCAATTTCTAAAGGGAATTAGGTGTGGGAAGCTTGTCTCACCACCCTGGAAGGATTTCTTGATCCCAACCCTTGGATTTTGGTCTTAGACATATTGGTCTAAGGGATCCAGGTCTTGGTATCAAATCTTGTTGCCTCCATTTCTGGAAAATGCGTTTTCCAACCATGGATTGCTAGCTATTCCTAAAAAGGAACATTACAAAAATATTCTCGAGATAAAGATAAAGGATATATACTTTATGATAATTCAATCCAAGAGGGGTGCCCCGATCTCTCTCCTAGGTGGGAGGAGTGGTGGGTAGACCACAGAAGGTTATATCAATACCTATTACAAACCTTGATCCCAACATACAAGGGATAGAAAGATAAATATCAAAGATGTTACTCAGTTACCTTTGAGAATGATCATGTTTATCATCATGAGATTGGAAGGTAGCTCAACACTCCAGGTAACGAGTAGATATTACATGAAATATGGGATATAATGTCTAGGGCCAAAAGTGTCCAACTAGAGTGAGGGTGTCTTGTTCAATATGAAGGAACAATTGACTAAATCAAAAGAGGTGAAGTTAAATAACTTCGGCTATGGTTAGATCTTAGTCTCTTTTTCTTTAGAGTGGGTGCCACTTCTTCAACCTCAACAGGTTATACTCGAGCCTATCAATCTAAGGGTCCCACAGATGAGGAGGTGGATCGATCATAGCGACTTGACATGCAGGTCCGTCGACGATCAGTTTCTCACTAGTCTTATTTGGATGGTTGTGTAGACAGTTCATCATGATCGATGATTATCCTTATGCAGGGATGGATTTCTATGATGATCCTGAGCTCATGCTTCCCGAGGGTGACCAATGGGATGCTTCAAGTAAAAATATTTTGACTAGTAAGTTTTTGAAAGTTTTACATTTTTTTTGTGTTTTTTATGCTTCCAAGACTAAACTATTGATGTTTCATGTAGATATTGGACTAATTCGACCAATGCGTGATTCATATCTCTGTCGTGTAAGAGAAAAACCACATGAGGAGGCAGTGGTACCAATATAGGCCGTTGCAGTAGGATGGGATGTGCTACAAAATATTAAGGTAGCTGAGATTCTATTAGAGGTGGAGCACTGCATGGAGGGTGTTGGGTATGTGTTATATTATTTCCGCAACTAGTCACACTCAGGGGGGTCACAGGGGGGGCGATAGCTCACCCTGTACGTTGCACCGAGCACATCAGGGGGGTCAGCAGCCCCCCCTATTCGGGGTCCAGGGCAGCACCCTAGGAAAAAAAAAATTGGACCCTATTTTTCAGTGGGTGGACCCGCCTATGGTGTGCATGGGTTTGCACATGGTTTTGGGGCATGATGGTTTTCAGCCCCTGGTATTTTGTAGATCTGGTCAAGAGAACTACGATTATGTTCTAATTGAGGGTTAATGGATTGGGGTTTATGTATGCTTCAGCATGTATGTATATGTGTTGTAACACTAAAAGGAATATAATGAAAAATCAAGTTGGTCATCCCGATTTGGGATCTAGGAGAAAATCTCTGTGTATATTTGTTTTATGTTTTATGCTATCGCTATTGTTTATTTTCTATTTTTAAGATTTGTTTGCAGATAATTTCTATACAGGGTTAAAACCTATAGAGGGATTGACGCATGGGATTGATGAGACCATGGTTTATCAGGTTCCCATGCAACTTCAGTGACACGCTATCAGAGTGCCTAGCCCTATTGGTCAATTACTGCGCAAGATGGCTCGTATAGTGTCATTTTTTCATGAGCACCATTGATTAGTCTACTTAGATATTTTCATGTAGTTTTTCATTTGGGAGATGTAGCCATATGTGTCTCGGGGAAGAACTTTTTGTAAAACAAAACTCTCTCTCTCTCTCTCTATATATATATATATACATGTTTTTATTGTTTCCTAGTTCCTATTTTGCTTTCAATATGATGTGACGTGAATTGAAACTTATTTACATTTGTTGAAAATTTTACCTAAAATGTGATTAGCTAGGGAATTTGCTAATGTGTTTAGATTTCTAGAAATATGTTCATATTGTATGAAATCAAAATGTCTTTCTAGAAGACATACTCTCAAAACCATGCGAAGGATGGTATGATTTCTAAGTGAATATACATTAGCGAGTTGTAGTACTACGAGTTGTGAGTTGAGTATGATGACTAAACAATAGATACCATGTGAAATAACATAATATAATAGCTCAACCACTGTGTTATACTCAACGATGTTGTTAGTAGAGCGACCAATGAAAATCCCTTGCATACTCACTAGCTTGTCATTTAGAGCAAAGAGAGCCCATGTTGTGGAAGATAGGTTCTGAGTAATACGACTATCACCACTAGCATAACCAATGTACGGTTTGATAGATGCTGACATCTGCAAACCAAACGTAAATGGGATCAATAGAAATCGAGGGAAACTCTAAAAAGAAACACTGTAAACATGCTCAAACAAACCTATAGACAATATGTACACAGTGTACTACACATGATATCAAGCATATTAATTTTTTAGGTACAACCCATTTCTAGGCCATGCTAGTGGAATTCCATTAAAATCTACTAACTCATAGGCCCCTTTTGTAAGGACTTGCTTGAAAATGTATGGATCCAACCACATAGGTTGGAAATTCCCTGGACATAACTTATTGATCTCATGGTAATATAAGAGAACCATGTCTCCTTCCGAGAAGACTCGAGGCTTGACACTTTTGTCATCTTGTGCCTTGGAAAGTATTTTATGAGCTTATTTGGCTAAAGCAGCATCAGGTAGAGTTTCATCCAAACGATTTAGATGTAAGAGACGCTCCTCCTCTACGGAAGTGGTAGGAATAATTTCGATAAGTATTTTCAAGGATGTAATTTCACATTCGATGGGGAGGATCACTTCCAAACCATAAAACAAGTAAAAGGGTGTGAATCTGGTAGCAGTCCTAATATAGGTTTGGTAGGCCCATAGAGAAGTGTAAATAAGCAAGCGCCAGTCTGATTTACGGACCCACATCATACGCTGAAGCATATTTTTAAGAAATTTTTTGACAACCCCAACTTTCCTATTAGCCTGTGGATAGTAGGGAGGGTATTTTTCATGCAAAATTCCCAACTTAGTACTTATTTCGGTCATCATATGATTTCTAAAATTATTTCCGTGATCTGTAACTATCGTTTGTGGTACACCAAACCTAGAAATAACATGGTTGAAGAAAAATTATGCAGTCATTTCGCCAGTGTTGTTAAATCTAGGCATCATCTCAACCCACTTAGTAAAGCAGTCAACATCGACAATAATACAACTGTGCCCCCAAACAGGTGAGGGTTATATGTCATAAAGTCAATGCCCCATTTTTCAAAAGGACCAACAGAAATGACGGGATGCCAAGGTTTAAGCGAAGGATGGATCTTACGATCATAGGTCTAGCACACATGACACTTCTCGACAACAAGGATGTAGTCACGAAAGATAATGGGCCAAAATTAACCAACGCATAAGACATTTTTCGCGGTAGCGTAACCAGATAGATGTCCACCACATGCCCCCAAATGGAATATGTTAAGGAATTTCTTGGCTTCTTCAAGGGTGAGGCACCTCCGTAAAATCATAACAATACCACAACGGTAAAACGTGTCACTGATAATGATGTAATTTCAGGATTAGTATCGAATACATTGCTACTCGAGGCGAGAGGTATTATATCGGAAAGTTTGGTTCTGGAGATAGATAAAAAAAATCCAAACCATGGGTTAGATGAGGAAATCAGAAACAATGACTTTTCAGGGATAGAATCTTCATAGAATTAGGGGAAGGAAGGTCGCACATAAGCTCGATGAAAACTAGGGATTTATTCGACTTGGAGTTGATGAATTATAGGTCGAATTCTTGGAGAATAACGATCCACTTACAACACTCCCCCTAAAAAAAATTGACGTGATTATATATATGGAATAGGGTTGCAATCAGAAACGACTGTAGTTCTCCTAAGTTATATGTAATGGTGGAACCTTTGGACGAATATAAAGGTCGCCAAAGCCAACTTTTATATGTGATTATATTTCATTTCAGTATCATTGATGTTCTGAATCAGATAATAAATGAGATGTTATGTCCCAAGATTGTCTCCTTGGACCAATACCATTGCTATAGTAGAAATGGCAGCATCTAGGTGTAGGAAATAGTCATGCTGATAACCAAGGGGATACATAAGAGATGCATCAAATTCTTTCTGAGATACGTCATCCCAATGGAAGGTTACCCCTTTCTTTAGTAAGCGAGTGAATCCTTCGGTCAACTTGGCATAGTTAGGGACGGACCTCCACAAGAAGTTAGCTTTCCCTTGGAGTCTTTGTAACTGAAAGAGAGAAGAAGGTGCAGGTAAGTCGAAAATCACATGCACTTTCAGAGGATCGATACAAATTCCTTGTATTGAAATGAAAAAACCCAAGGTTCGACCAAAACCAATGCATAAGACACATTTTTAGAGGTTGAGTCGAATGTTATAGTATCTACATCGGATAAAAATAGCCCAAAGATGCATCGGGTGATCAAATCGATGTTTATAATGAGTAGGGAGATCGTCCAAATATGGTTTCATGATGTGTTTAATATCATAAATATAATAATCCATCACACACTAAAATTTGGCCCTCATGTTCTTTAAGTCAAATGGGAGCTTACGAGAAGTAAACGTACTCTAGGGACAAATAAATGTAGTCTTGGGTTGGTCTGTCAGGAGAATGTTGATTTGATTATAGCCCTTCAATCCATCCATGAATGAATAAATCTCGTAGCCAACGCAGTAATCAATAATTTTTGCAATAAACGGGGTTGAATAGTTGTCCTTGGAACAAGCACAATTCACATCCCGGTAATCGACACATATTCAGATCATGCCATGTTTCTTTATGTTTGATACCCAATCAGTTAGATGAATGGGGTATATGAAACCATCCCGAAGAAACATTCAAATTTAGCCTTAATCCTGACAACCTTCTTTGGATAGACCATATATAGGTATTGTAGGATGGGCTTGGAATCAGGATATGTCTCAATATTGTACACTACTATGTTTGGGTTGATTCTTGGAAATTCCTCATAATTCTAGGAAAATACATCTCGAAACTCACAAGAAAAGGATCTATAAATATCGATCTCATTGGAGAACATGATGATCCATGTATACATTTTCGATAACACTTGGTTTGATAGAGATATCGAGAGGTATCATCTCCTCGATATTCAAAAGGTTCTTTCAGAGTCAACTTCATGAATAGAGACAAAATTCATAAAAGTTTCGACAAAATTGGGAAAATATACATCACTGAGATTATCATTAATGGAATTTGGTAAGGAGGGATGGTGGTGATTTTCTTCCCAATGCCTTTCATCTAGAATCATGATACCCATGATGTTTTCATCAGTAGAGAATACACAATAAAAAGGATCAGAAGGTGTGCCATAATCCAGCGATCGATCTAATCAAAGAAAAGATATACACCGCACAAGCCAAATAGATGGCTTCGTAATCTAGTTCAATGGGGCTAAATGAAATTCATTCACCAAAACTTTAGATGTTGGTTTCATCAGGTATAATCCATGGATCAACCGAGACAGTAGATGAGGATATCATGTTGATATAAGAAACTGAAGGTGAGTTGTTTGGAAGGAGAGGATGAGGGAGTGAAAAGGTTCCCATAAGTGATGAATCCTTCAAAAATCCAAATCTGACATGATGATAATATTGTAGGGTTTCCCCTACAAGATGGGCACTTCCAGTGACATGAGAATCAGAGGCGAAAAGTGGGATTTGATTTATGGCTACAATCCCACCTTAGTAGGTTGAAACAACGACATCCATGGCATAAACCCATGTACATTACAGTAGAAGATTATAATCGAGAGGTCCATTAATGACTTCAACTTCTATAGAGACGGTTTTCCCCCTAATTATTTCAAGGGAGTCCAAAATCCCACAAGGTTTGTATGTTCTTCCATCAAAATATTTCAATGTGGTGGTCGATTGAATCAATTGAGGTGAACCAATCGCCTTCCAGAAAGACATATACATAATAAGGTAAAGGCTCCCTCGTCAAAAATAGAATGATGAACATTCTTACCACATATGAAAACCTGGATTATAAAGGCTAATTGAGCTGGAAGCCGAGGGGTATAGTTTTCATGAGAAACAACTAGGTTGGAATATAATGGATCTACACGTCCGATAGATGAAAACAATGCCTTATTTTGGGTGGGGAAGTTTTGGAACACATCTAGAGTTGACATAGTTGATGGAGACTGAGCCATGTATTCAACTAAATTATAATTATGGGTAGATCTTGAAAAAGGGTTGAAAGTAGACTTATGAATAACTCCCTTCGAAATTTTGATAGTCAATTCCACAAGAATAAGAGGTGGAGTAGGATCAGATGAAGGTGATGCCGAACTAGAAGGTTGATTAGTAGAATAACCATTTGGTGGATTCAAATTACCATATTCCTTATTCCGAGTGGCTACCATCACATCATATTTCATCCTTGAGGATGAAAGCATCAAAACTGTGTTAGAGGAAGAAGGATCTCAGGAAACCATGTGGGTTTCCTGAATGGGAAAATGGTTGATCAACATGACAAGGGAAGTGGAAGATTTAAGGATCTGGTTCAATTCAGCATGGTGTTAAAATCACATGTAAAGTGATCCTCATTTCAAATTAAGCATGGGTATCGAGGCTTTAGCTTCTCATCGAAAGACTAATTTGTTTGTTTATACTGCAGTGAAGGATCTTTCTTATTATTACCTTTTAATGTATTCTTGCTTCTAGGTTGCCATGGATACTTTCCCTTATCAGGTGAGACAACGTTTATATCGAAAGTAGAAGTTGTAAGAGGATGGGATTGAGGGTTTTGAGCAGTTTTGGTAAGAGAAACACTAGATGGTTTACTCACCGACTGTGAACTGGAAGAACCAATAACACCATCAACAACATGAGATTCTTTACCAGGTGGAGGAGGAAATTTTTTGTAGGTATCATAGTGTTTGTTATATTATCATAGAGCATGCCCGATTGGGTATAAACAAGGTCCAAATATTGTGCATAAGCAATAACTTTCTCTCTGGTCACGACTCCACCTTTCGCCACATCTTATGTTATAGGTGACAACATAGATTTGGTGAAACATTATGCTAACAATTGATTGGGAACATAAGTCTTGACCAATTGGTAGTGACACCTCCACTCGTGAATGTTATCTAAGATGTGAGTGGAATCTCATTGTTTGAAATTGGTCAATAGTTCTATTCCAGTTTCGTAGCTGATGGGTAAATGGAAATGTGTGAGGAAGGTGGTGGATAAAGTATTGAAATCATGGAACGAAGCTCTAGGTAACTCAATATACCATTTAGTTGCGGTACATGTAAGCATTTTTAAGGGAGTTCCAAGAAAAACATAGATGATAAGTCATAGCATGCATCGATGAGTCTTCTCCGAGATTCCCATTGAATTTTAGGATATCAGAAGGAAACTTAGTGCAAATAAGTGGCCACCATGGCGAATGAGCGATGGGGTCATTACTGATACAAGATAAGCCTGTCAAATTGAGAGTAGCCAAAAAAGGTAACTGCCAATTAAAGTCTAGCATAGGATGACCTGGATACGAAGGAATAAATTGAGCACCAGGCACTTTCATTCCCAGATAAGGGGGCTTCTGATAATAAGGAGCCTAGGTATGAGGATAAGGAGGATTTTGACAACCAATATACAAGTGACCTTGTTTCCAAACCCGAGGATGATGATAAAGCTGTTGGAATAGTTGGCTTTGGAATTTCTTGCCATGAAAAGGCACTGGAGGAATACCTTGATATGGACCATACTATTTCCCGATGGTAGTTTGGATTTTCCCATGATAAGGTGGGTTCAGTTGGGATTACGCCATACCATAAATAATTTTTCTTATAGAAACTTAAGGATTACCCTGTCCAGGTGGTTGAGAGTGTGAGGTACCTTATACTGGCTAGGTAAGTGGGAATTGGGAAGTAACAAATACTATTGGAAAACTTTATGATGCAATGACAGCTTGTAAAGGTTAGATCACATGTATTTGAGCTTGTTGGGGTGTTGACAGATGTATAGGAATTTGAGACGATGGTGCATTTTGAGGATTCAACAATCTGTCCTAATATGAACCAGGTTAAACAAGAAAAGTAGGTTGCCAAAGACTGACATCCATTCCAGGATAAGGAGGACTATAATGAGGTTGATTACCAATTTTATTTATGTTAACAATAGGTTTCCCCCCTTCCAGAGGATGTGTGGATTATGGAGGCAACTACAATCCAGATAGAGGGTACCCAACATAAGGAGAATTAGGTTGTTAAAGGTAACCTTTCCCACTAACATAAGGGCCAGACTACTGCTTAACTGTAGGTGTAAGTAGAGGAGGATAATTAGGAGAATATTGTGTGGCACTCATATGAGAAGTACCAGATGATATTCCTGTATTGGATTACATGGGAGAGGTCCAAGGACTAGAAGCGGCATGAAAAAAGGTACCAGATAAAGTCTAATAGCCTGGTGGGACAGACAAACCACCATACATATGTGTTTCTGGTGATGTTGCAAACATATATCTGCAAGCAACATTTGATGTCTCGACCTTAGTGGTGGGCACAAGCTGAGAATATTGATCAGTTTCAGTCATGGTTAACGATCCCGATGAAAATGCCAGAGATTTGGAGGTAAGTCCAAAGAATCAAGAAAAGGAGTTTGTGTCAGAGTTTGAAGAGGAATAGGGTTGTTTTGGTAAAAATAAAGTCACTCCCAATGAACAGGTTTAGAAGGACTAGGATCTTCTTGTGAGATATCTTCAATACTCACAAGTCCAAGTGGAAGAGTTTCATTTTTGGGTCCAAGATATATAGGTTCTATCCGAGACAAAGGAAAAGAAGAGGAAGGTCCTGAAGTGAAAAGTAAATATGGATGAGGCTCGTTAGGTTCAATAACCTCAAAAATGAAAGTGTATGACTCAGGAAATTCAGGTTCAACAACCTCATGAAAAAAAAATTCAGGGACTTCTATTTCGATTATGTCAGTGTCATTGTCATGAGTAGATGTAATATCGGGCTCAGAACTCAAAGGGACAAATTATTTTGGCGGATCAATATAAAGAGGAGGGACTTAAGTGGTTACCAATGTTCTTGATTCATTAGTTTGTGTCTCCTTATGCTTTTAATGATGGCTAGGAGTAGCCTCTATTGGAAGAGGAGGCTTATTTTTCATTCTATGTGAATGATGGGGTGGGGGATTTTGTTCTTCCACGTTGGAAAATCAATTTTATTAACACAAAAAGAAATAAATCAAAAAGAGGGTAATTTAGGCATAAGGGATTACCAAGCAACCATCAACTACAATATACACCTTGGTTAACCATGGAGTTAACGTACGCCAACCAATCTCCACGAATGTTATTTTTAGTGTATCACGATATACAAGGTGGAAGACTCAGTTACCTATGGATGGATAGAAAACTATAGGGTAATCCCTAAATATTCTTGATGGTACATGGGAGTGCATTCCATAGTAGTGTTGTCCAATGTATAACATTTCAATGAGATCATTCCCTTATACTTTACGTACGTGGAGCATTGTCCAATATACCCAAAGGTACGTGGAGGATGATCCTATAAACTAACATACGTGGAACGGGATATCACCCTTGGAATGCAATGTTGGCAATCAACGACAACTCCTACATTTAACAACATAACACATCTCTAGCCTAAACCTCTATGTGTTTGCATTAATGTTACAAATTCTCCTTATTTTGATTCAATAAATTTTACTATTTATCTTTGATTAATTTTTAACTTTCTCACCACGAATGTCACCTGAATATCCTAAATCCAAATCTAGCATGAGAAAATGGAAATATTTATCTCTCAATGAAAATCTAGCTAAGGAAGGGAAGAAAAAATCAGTATGCAACATACAACATGAAACAAACAAGATGCAAGATGCAATTTCCCTTTCAGTGTAGCTACTCCTATAACAATCCACATACAAAACCCTAAATTCCAAATGAAACTTTTTTCTTTTCAACACACTCAATTTTCAAAATGAAGAAAACTAAGATGCAAATGGTTAATCACTGATTCAAATACACTTTTGAGAATGAGGACTATAACAACAATTCATCCAAGCGATCAATGACCAAAAAAATTAGTTTTCAAATGACCAAATGATAAGAATAAATAAAAATATAAACCAATTCTTACAAAAGGGAATTAAACACAAATGGAAACCAAATGGAGGCTTAAGGGAGACCACAAGACACTCAAGACTCAGGGAAGGTTAGTTGGAAGTAGGTTGATCAAGGAGACACTTAGAAATAGAGGAAAATTTTATGCAAAACCAGGGGCCAACACTAGTGAAGAAGAGGCACCAATGCTCTGAAACACTAGGAAAAAGTGGGATTGAGTGAGGTGCAATGCTCTGTAAGAGACAATGGGGGAGCATTGGTCCAGGGATGGAAGATTCTTACACAAAAAAAATACAAAAAGGATCAATGAAATCACTTCCTAGGTATGTTCTTGACTGATAAAATCAACAAAGGTCTATAAAAGAGGTAATCAGACACAATAGATAAATAAAACCACATAGGGAATACATTATTCCCTAGCGGAGTCACCAATTTGTTATGCAGGATTTAAGATTGGGCACAAAATTTTCTCCCCTAGCTTCGATGGACAACCTAGAACAACAGAGAAACAATGAACCCACTACTTTCCTTAAAATAAATAGATGATAGAATGAAGCCTACCAGGAATCTGTCACATGCTTCATTCCTTCTTTAGATTGAATGCCCCAATTACAACGCTGATTTCCAAAATTAGAACCTACACAATCAAATAACACAATCCAAGAAACTATGATATATATATGCAACATCATATAAGTAATCTATTCAATAGATCAACATGGTATTTCAATATATGAAATAACAACATCACATATAGGAAAGCAGAGAACTCTTTGAATTAATATAAATGGAAGGAGATTACAACAAAAAATAGGTGCCGATCTTGTAGAAGAGCTCCTCCAAATTGTCTTTTCGTTCCCTTGTCACAATATGCACCTCCAATAACCCTAAATGCATGGAATTTTAACCTCTCACCTCAGTAGGATAAGGGTAGAATCACTCTCGAAAATCCAAACCCTTGCATATGCAAGGTAGTATGTATATAGATGAGTGGGGTAAGTTGGGAGTTCTTATCTAGTTACCAATATAAGTTTTTAGATCAACCTTTTATGGAAGGATGGGATCAAAGGATAAGGGATGCAAAATTCCAAATAAGGATGAGATAAGATCCAAAATTTTAATCAGAGGTAAATGGTTGTAAAAAATTCTGGAAGCTTTTGGAAGAGGAAGCTTCAAAAAATTCTCTCTTTTTCCTTAAATTCTAGAACCAACACAGGTGCAAAGGGGAGCAACCTGTAGGTGATCAACGTTGGCCACAGTGGAGCAAACTATAGGAGAACATTGTCCAGAGGAAGGCTAGGGAGCGTTGGTACTAAAAATAGCTTAGATGAGGTGGTTTCAAGAAGAAATTCTGGGAAACGGATGTTCACTTAGGGCTTTGTGCAATGATTTTGACAAGGGGTAATATGATGTTGATTGATCCCATTTGGAGGTCTAATGACTGGATGTGAAAAATGACCTATAACAGAGGCATTGTAGAAACTTCAGAAGGGGGAACAATTTTCAAAATTATAAATACTAACCAAAAAATTAAAAAGATGATATAGTAAATACAATGCATGCATAACATATATATTATCTCAATTACAGTATAAATAATATTTAGTGACATTAGAAAACAACACTAAACTTAGGTTTAGCAACACTTCCAAGGATTATGATGTGATGATAGGTTTTTTACACATAACAGTTTATTAAAATTGGATGACACAGTTGGTGAAATTAAAAATCCGTGAATTTAGTTTATGGAGTGAAAGATATAAACCTTTCAAACTCTTTCATTCAATGACACCTTGAAAAGAGTACATTGTGTACCTAACCACAACATCCATATTAGGTATTATAATATATGCACGTGAGATATTTTGTATAAAACCATGATTTATTAGTAGTGTTATATTTGTGAAAAGGTTTTTGGTGCTTATTAGAGATTTATTCCTCTATTAATTTTCTTTGTATGTGCAATCCACCCCCATGTGTATAGGGGCTCCCACTTTTTCTTGCTAGTTTTCAGTTATTTTATTTCATTCTCCATTGTTTCTACAGGACTGGTTCCTTTTTATTACAGAACCACTGGAATTTGGTATCATAGGCTATTTTTTGTTATTTATTGTGTTTCATTCTCATAAAAAGAGAAAAGGAAAAAATAATGTTGACTAGATCACAACCTTTTGTGACTAGATAGATCTGGATCACAAACCTTACACATCAATGAGACAATTGGTGTAAGGAGAGGGACCCACATACTTTGAAACTTCATTCAACAACTTTGTTTTCAATAGGAAGAGGAGGAGCTAAACCCTTAGGGAATCAAGGGTCACAACCATTCCAATTCACCACCACCATGGTACTCTGATAGGCTCACTTACAACCACTATGAAATATAGTTGTTGAGTATCTTTGAAGCATTGACCATGTAACAACCCTGGTAAAATTTTCATATAAATAAATTCTGTAAAGGAAAAATATTAACCAAGGTCATAGGTCACGTTTTCCAAGTTTAATGTTCGTCAAAAAATCCTAGTGGGTGTTCATTTGGTTTATGATGGCTAAAGGAAATTGGAAAAGGAAATGGAAACGACTTTGGAAAGGCTAAATGACATTTTTTGGAAATTTATTTATGAAAATAATGGGAATTATGAGAAAACAAAGGTGAAAGGTCAGAGGTTGCATGTGAGGAGAAAAAATAAGGAAAATAGTGGAAAGCGAAGAAAATAGAGGCCTCACTAATAAAAAGGCTTTTGAGGATCAATTGGTACCTTTTTTCATTAAAATTTTGGAGCTCTCTCTCTCTCTCACTCTTGGAAATTTAGAGTTTTCTTGTAGCACTTCAGCATTGGATCAAGGAAAATAAAAGAAGGATAAGGGAAGAAAATATCAAGCAAGGAAGAGTAGAATCAAGCAGCTACAATGAGATTACTAGCAGGTATCGAATTGCATGTGTGATTTCTTTGCTAGATTTGGCATGCATGGTACATGAATGTGTGTATTTGGTTCTCTTTTTATCATTGGCATGGGTTTTTCTAGATGTGACAGTGGATTTCAAGATTTCCTTTCCATTTTTGGATAGCCATGGTGCGAAGGGTTCTCTTTTACTTTTTTGAGTTGGATTGTTAGATGGTCTTGAATATGAGTGGGGTGGTCTCTGAAGAAGAACATACGGTGTAGGAATCCATGGACCAGTGAAGGTGGGATTGCATTAAATTCAAATTTTGTGTACCTCAATTGGCCTTGGAATCCTCGACCAATGAATGGCAGTATATAGGGTAAATCCTAGAGGTGTGTGTCCTCAATTAGGCCTATAAATCCTCGACCAGTGAATGGTGGGATATGTTATCACTCCCCCTGTTTTCCAAGGCTGGGAATGGAACTGAAGGAGGTAAGATGTTGTACTATACAACACCCCCCATTTATTTTAATAATAAATGGGGATCCTTTAAAAAACTAAATAGAATTTTAGAAGCTTTTTTTTTCGTTTTAGCATCAAGTCTTAAACTTTAGAAATAAGAGGCCTTTTTTCTTTTCACTTTGGTTTCATTGCGCTAAACACAAATCGCAAATATCACACTATAAACAAAGTTAAAACAAATATAGGATTTTTGAATTGCGATAAAGTGCTTCAACCATTTTGAATTATATAAAATCCCTATTGAAAAGTTTTAAAATCCCTTAAAGTTATAAATCGGGTTGCGCTTCCTTTAAAGGACAAACTTATAACATTTCAAAAGGAGTTGCGATAAGTCGGACTCAATGAGACAATAAAAGAACAACGAAATGTATCCATAAATCTGATAAAGCACAATACTTTAAGTCTTTAAGTGCATATTGCATTACGCAACGATTAACCAAATGGAAATTTATATACACCATAATGACTTGCGATGTGCAATTTTCATAGATTACATTTCGCATCTCACCGATGAAGAAAACATATAGTATTGGTATCTCCTAAAAGTTGTGATTTGCGCTATAATATTTATTATTCAAGTGCTTGAAGTGATTCTTATTTAATCGATCCGTTATAATATTTAATGACTTAGATCATTGGATTAGATATATTGCGTAAGACGTGTAAGATATTTGATAAACGAGTTAATGGTTATTAACGACATTCAATGGGTACATGATTCAAAAGATCGAAATCTTACTTGAAGCGTGTTTTAAATTTAAGTGTCGGATTTTGATTTATTTTGATTTAACTATATTCTCTGTCCTTGTCTCTCCTCATCTTAGATCTGAATTTACTCGTTTTGGTCGAAATCATGAAACTACCTAAGGAAGCAATATCAACTGGAATGCCAAAGAAAGGCAAAGAAGTTGCCCAAGCATCCATTTCTGAAACTATAGACATGCCTCCATTATTTTCAGACACTACATGCAACAAGGAAAGTGGATTGTCTTCATGGGAAGCCATATACAACCTGTTTGAAGATGAAAAACCAAGAGAACTAAAGAAAATAGCAACAACAGATAAGGTTGTTTCATCAGAACCGTCTTACTTTTAAGTTGCATTTTCATTTCTCCATAGGAGAACAGAAAGGACGAAGATCTTACCATACACTGATATGCTAAGATGGGTCATTGATAACCTCAACATTACAGACAGAACATTCAAGAATTCCAAGCTGGAGAACATAGGTTCATTCACCACTGAATATTTGCGAACAATTTATCATTTGCCTTCGCCACAAAAGATTTATGATAAATATTTCTTGGAAACATTTTCAAGAAAGCAATCAGACTTAATGAAGGTCGTGAAAGGATGGAAAGAATATCCCAGCGCAAGATAAAGCAAGATAAACTTGGCGTGTACCCCATAACACAGTTCCCATCACCTTACTATTTTGTAGCAGGAATGCTATGTAGACTATTTGCTAGACCTAATACCACTAAATTCTCTATTGAGTGGGTTCCTTTAATTGACGCAGTTGTCAATTCCACTTTCATGAATTGGGAAAAAATTTTATTTGATAACTTGGCAAAAACCATTATGGATTATAGAACCAATAGAGTCTTTTCCACTAGAAAAATTCCCCATTTCTATAAGAGCACATATTTCATGGATGTTATATGTTTTTGCTCAAGTTTTCTTATTATGGGTTGGAAGTGGACAAGCCAAGACCCTAACCTAATTCACATTTATCATATATCCCTATGGGAGTCTAAATTCCATTTACATCTTTACAAAATTTGTCATGGAGTTATGTTGCCCATTTATCAGATTATTTTTAATGAGATAATTCCCATAATTTCCAAGGAAGACGGTGCTGATATTTTACCTATAACCCGATGGTTTGGTGAGGATAATTTTACTTATATTATATTTTTTGGGAGTTTGTATTCTCCTCATGTCCTACCATACTACATCCTAGATAAACTTTTGGAAAGAGAAATCACATACCAAACTCTTGTAAGCAATATAACCAAGCAACTTAAAGATTCCAAGAAATATATCTGACCTACCTTCCCAGTACAATGTGACACTTTTTCCCTTTTTGACACAGGTCATGCACTTAAAGAAATTCCAAATATTACTTCATTGAACCTGGCTTTAATGCCAGGAAGACAATATGATCCAATTTATGTGGTTCAGAACTTTACCACTAGTCTTAAATTCAGACCATTCATGAATGAAAAGAATATTTTTGATGATTTATTTGAAGATGTAGATAAGTTTGTAGATGTGTTAAAAGTGCATCTAATAAGCTCAGTGTGGCAGACCTTAAGGCTTTTCATCAATACAAAAACAAGAGGTTATAAATACTACCACTGGACTTGTTACAAATGGAAGATGTCAGAAGACCAAATCCCAGCATTAGTTTAGATGATGAAGCTAAAGAAATGTTATCAGATGAATCAAAAGAGAAATCAATTCAAGATTCAGAGAATCCTCCACATTAGTCTCAAAGTTCAGATCATTATGATAATGAATCTGAGAGAAAAAATGAAATCCCTAAAAAATCAATTAAAGGAATTGATATGCAAATTGAGGAAGAAACTTGTGGAGCTGAATAATCTTCAAAAGATGTTCAAAATACACCTGAGCTAACAGTTAAACCTCAAGAAAAGGATTTAAATAAAAAATGGACAAAATTTAATTAATCATTGGAGACACCACCACCACCAAAACCTAATCCTGAAGAATCTACAAGTTTCCAAACTCCTGAGAAAACCCAGAATATAGTAGAGACTGCAGTGCCACTACAACATGCACTAGATATTCAGGAACAAGAGATCAATCTGGCCTACTCAACTCAAGAAAACATTTTGAAAATTGAGGAAATACCTCCATTAGATTTTTTCTACATCCCAAGTCACAAAGTTGCAGTCAAGAGAAGGAAGAGAAGAAGAATTGATGAAACATTGATTGCTCTAGAGAATGAATTAGTAGATGTTGTTTGGAAAGACTCTTTTGCCAATGCTACTAAGAATCTTACTAAAATATCACAGTTTTCTAGTGCATATGTAACTGGTATAATTGATGAAGTAGAATAAGTGAAACTTCTTTTGAAAAAAAGGAAGATAAATTTCAAGAATTGGAAAGACAACTAGAACAAGAAAAGCTCAATGCTAATAACCAAATTGAGATGAAAATGTCACAATTCCAAAAATGCTTTGAAAGATTAAAGTTGCAGCACCAAGTACAAATTTGAGAGAAATAAATATAGATAGAGGCACCAATGGATAAGTTGAAAAGTCAGCCTCAAACATAGCAGTTTGTAAAAGAGGTGCTTGAATGGAATGCAAAATTGAAGCAGCACCAGGAAAATGTTTGTCACCAAATCTCAGCTACCAGTTCATATTGTGATACAAGCAAGATTTTGATTAAACAAGTGGCTAACAGGAGGCTGGAATGTGAAAAGGTTCAAAATAAAATTTATGAGTTCATCCTATGGCAATGGTCTGATACAGGAAAGAAAGATGATCTCCCCAAAATTGATAATTTTCACAAAGATATTGTATTTAAAGATTGGGAAATGTAGTTAAGATAGGTAAAGAAGGCAACATCAAAGGCAAGAAATCTGACAAATGAAATCATCGAGTCTGTTAATGAACAACTTATATATGCTAAAATTATAAAATAATCTATAGCCAAAGTTCTCCCAGAGCTTAAAATATTAGAAGCACAGTGGAAATAAAACACAGAGACACATGCATAAGCTATTAAAAAGATAACTAAGTTAGATCAATAAAATTAATAGAATTTTCTGATCAAACCACATCATCAGTGTGTGACTCTACAATCATTAACTGATTCCACTAACAAATCGTTGCCAACACTTTCAAATGCAGTGTTTAAATGCTAGGTCATATCCGGGATCACATAGCCAGCTCAGCTAAAGTCGATGGTAGATATTTGCCACCTCAAAGATCAAATGGGAAAATAATATCAGCCTCCTAAGCATATTGTTATTTTTGTTTCTATATTGTAGTTTAAGATTACTCATTACAAGGAAGGTTGTTTGAAACCTACTCAAATTTTTATGTAATAATCTATTTTAGACATATTTAGTTTAGTATTTAAACCCTTCTCATGCATTTAGAGAAGGGTCCATAAATTTGTCAAAAACATTTGCAAAGGAATGCACTTATATATGTTTTTGAATGCCTTGATGAATTAATGGAACAAAGTCTGTTTTCTTTTGATATTGAAGCTGTTTAACTGAAGTTTCACTTTTGTACTCATTGAATTGATTTAACGTGAAGAGGAGAAGAATGCTACTATCGGTTTGAATGAGTAAAACCTCGTATATATGGAATTTATATACATTATATTAAGTTTAACTTCTTGAATTGACAACCATATTTTATCTATATTATTGTTGTAACATTATTTGTTTTTGATAAGTTAGCATGGTAGTTTGAAAAATAAAAAATAAAATGCTAAGTTAGAACATGGATGAAAAAGATTTTTTTTTTTTGGAAAATTATATTTTATTACATCCATGTTAGAAAAAATGATAGAGTAGTTTTCTCTAAATAAAGGAGGCAAAATAAAAAATGTTAGGGAAGCATGAAATAAAAAATGTTAATGCTTTAGTGTTTAAAATAATAAATGGTCGATTGTTTAAATGCACTAGATTCTCAAAAATGTAAGGTTTTAATTTATATATGTTAAAACCTTTGAAAAGGGGTTTAATATTCATTTAGTAAATTGATATATAAGCTCATATGGATTTTATTATAAGATCACTAATGACAAAGCAGTCAAATCACTTGAGATAAAGCGCTTGCAGTTTTCAACATCAGATCTTCAGCTCCCCTCAAATCTACGACGGAGATCAACATTGCAACCTCGCTCGTTGATCTGAAAATGGGTGGATAACTTGAAATGCTAATGCGCAAGCACATCCCACTCAATTAAACAAATAAAGATCTAGCTTATTCTTGACTGTGCAGAATTTTATACTAGAAACAGGTGTATGTATTTTAAATTTTTAAGTGCTTTAATAAAATTTGTTTTTGCTAATATTAAGCATGTGCAAAAATCATATAATGCGGAAAATAAGCATCAACATATAACAAAAAATTTAATAAATGAGTTCACCCGAATATTGTGGGCTACGTCTCCTTGAGCCTTTGTCAACTGACTTGGCTCTTTGGGATTATGATGGTAAATTTATTTTACAAGTTACAAAATCAACTCCAATGGTTATCTAAACTGAACCAATGGGTTTAGGATACCATTTATATCCCTGGAATGGCTGAAATATCTCTGAAGATGAACCTCAGCTCCCTTAGACTTGTCTCCTTGAGTCAGTTCCCTTAAGCTTCCCTAAGCTTCTATGTGGCGCTAACTCCCTCAGAAATCCTTTTATGTCCCTAAAACCCTTTCTATTGTCTCCAAAATATATCAGACACCAAAAATAGGTTTTTCATTTACTCCAAATGAGCACTGGCTTCCCAATCTTGGCCTCCATCCACTGATGGCCCTGGGTTGCCTAAAAATTCCCTGTGGCTTCTAGACCTTCAGGTGTCTTCAAATGGCTCTGAAAATACTTTCATTTTATTAAAATTGTCCAAAATATTCATAATATACTATTCACTTGCAGAAATTGGCCTCTAGTTGCTCTGGTTTCGCCTCCAACACCTGGTCGCACACCTTGGCTCTAGGTTCACTGAAAAATTCTCTGAAGCATCTCAACTTTTAGAAGTCCTCAAAAGCTTCTTAAAACTCCATAAATGGATTCATAAGTATCAAAATAGTCGAAATATACTACTGGTTTGCTGAGAATGGATACTGGGTGCTCTGGCTAGACCTCTTTCTCCCACTAGCCCCTGCTGGCCCTAGTGACTCTTGGAAATTACCTAAAGAATATCGGCCTTCAGAATTCCTGTAATAGCTCTTAAAACATCACCATTAGTTCCATAATGTCTGAAACATCCAAAATTTACTATTGGATTATTGAGAAAGGCCTCTAGTTGCACTGACTAAGCCTCTTTCTGTTACTAGCCCCTAGAACTTCTCTAAAGAAAAAAACTACTCAAAAGTCCTCTGATGGCCCTAAAACCCTCACCAATGATTCTGGAATGTCTGAGGTAGTCGAAATTGACTAATTTCACTCTCAAAATGGACAAATATAGCTCAAGATAGAGCCTAATCAAAATTTGTCCAGTTTCACCCCCAATCAGTTCCACCAAATCTGGGAAACTTAAGTTAAACTGGTGAAAACCCAAAAATTTGGGGCGTGCTCCAAAATGACTGCCGATTTAGCTGCAACATTTAATATGGCAGTTATGTGTTGGGCACATGGCCCTACATCCCGCGGTCATGGACACCATTGGGTGGAACCCATTGCACAAACTCCGAGATAAGGATTGAATATGGAGTTAAAAACTGTGTGTTATCCGAAAACCATTAGTTTTAACTACAGCATAACCCACTGCCATGTGATTAGGATACCATTTATATCCCTAGAATGGCTGAAATATCTCTGAATATGAACCTCGTCTCCCTTAGACTTGTCTCCTTGAGTCGATGCCCTTAAGCTTCCCTGAGATTCTCTGTGGCACTTACTCCTGTAGAAATCCTTTTCTGTCATTGAAAACTTTTCTACTATCTCCATCATATATCATACACCTAAAATAGGCTACTCATTTTCTCCAAATGAGCACTCGCTTCCCAATCTACGCCTCCATCCACTAATGGCCCTGGGCTGCCGAAAAATTCCATGTGGCTTCTTGACCTTCAGAAGTCTTCAAATGGCTCTGAAAATACTTTCATTGGATTCAAAATGTCTAAAATTATCAGAATATACTATTCACTTGTAGAAATTGGCCTCCTACTGCTCTGGTTTCGCCTCCAACACTTAGTGGCACCCCCTGGCTCCAAGTTCACTGAAAAATTCTCTAAATCATATCGACTTTCAAAAGTCCTCAAAAGCTTCTGAAAACTCCATCAATGGATTAATAAGTATCAAAATAGCCTAAATAGACTATTTTTTTGCTGATAATGGACATTGGCTGCTCTGGCTAGACCTCTTTCTCCGACTGGCCCCTAGTGGCCCTAATGACTCTTGAAACTTCCCTGAAGCATCTCAACCTTCAGAAGTCCTCTACTATCTCTGAAAACCTCACCATTAGTTCCAGAATGTCTAAAACATCCAAAATTAACTATTGGATTACTGAGAAAGTCCTCTAGTTGCACTGGTTAAGCCTCTTCCTGTTGCTGGCCCCTAGTGGCCCCTAAAACTTCTCTGAAGCAAGCACTTGCTCAAAATTCCTATGATGGCTCTGAAACCCTCACCAATGAGTTTGGAATGTCGGATATAATTGAAATTTACTAATCACACTCTCAGAATGGACGAATCTAGCTCAAGATAGAGCCTAATAAAAATTTGTCCATTTTCACCCCTAATAAGTTCCACCATATCTAGGAAACTTAATTTAAACTGGTGAAAACCCCAAAATTTGGGGTGCGCTCCAAACTGACCACCAATTTAGCTGCAATAGTTAATATGGCAGTTAGGTTTTACACACATGCCCCTACATCCAGTGGTTATGGAGACCGTTGGGCAAAACCCAATGCATAAACTCTGGGATAAGGATTGAACCTAGAGTTAAAAATTTTGCGTTATCTGAAAACCGTTTGTCGTAACTGCATCATAACCCCCTACCATGTGATAAGGTTTAACTTTAAAGTCAGAGTTTGCAATTGTAACATTAACCGCGCAGATTTATCATATCTTGTAACCATGTGACAAGGCTTAACTAGATTGCTAGTGGTTGTGATTTGTATTTTTTTTGTCGGCGTTAACCCACGGATCATGGTTGCTGGCCATATGGGGAGGGGCTGGCCCTTGGGGATGGCCCCTCCGAACCCCCAAATTTCGAACCAATAAAACATAAATATTCCATCGCTTCTATGGTTGTTAAGAACCAAACATAGCCTGGACAGTAAGGCATGGGCTTTGCGGGCAAGAGGTTGAGCGATCGACTCTGGTGGCCATCACCAAAATTTTAAACAAATTTCCTGGGCCATGTGGTGGCCTCCGAGCCTGCCACGTGGCGCCTATGATTGGCCCTTCAAAACCCTTCGACGAATAATTGCCTACCACTTGTCATCATCTAACTGGCCTGAAAGGAATATTCTGGGGGATATTCTAGGAATATTCCCTGGAATCTTTTTTTTTTTTTAATTTCCAAAAACCCAGTCAAACCTGGTCAAAAGCCAAAATTTGCAGCTTTCTATACTTTTCAAATCGCGATAACTTATTCATACCATGTCAGTTTTTCGAACCGTTCACGGCACCAGAATCAAGAAGATGAGATATATCCGGTCACTTAGGTTTGACACACTTTCAAACACTTTGAAATTTGAGTTATCACTTATGTCCTTGATCCAAATCCGATCACCCGACAGTTTCTTGTTAACGCGAGGGGGGGGGTCTGAAGTCTAGTATTCATGGCCGCCCTTTTTCGCGACGTGGCAGCACTGTATCACTTCACAACCCCTATGCCTAAAACAGGAAATCAGGAGATACACCCCCCCTGAAATCCACCTCTGGTTTTCATCGCTGATGACCATTCCTCCCGCGCAAAACCCGTTGGTCCACAAATCAATCATATCCCTCCACGTCACTTTTCTGTTACTCCCCAATGATCCAATTATACCCGTTAATCATCCCATTGGACAATAAATTATCTTCTGGATCATCAGTTGCACCGTTATGAAATTAAATCTCATTAGACTGTTAGCCACAATCGTTAAACCCGAAGTGCAGATTATAAAATTACTGACAACCTCTCGTTCTTTACTTTACCTCCTCGTTCAAATTAATCTTATCCTTCATTTCATTTTGCAGTGAATTGTCATTTTTGCAATCACCCTTCATATTCCTGAAACCCTGTCATCAATTTTATTACCCGAGCTTCAAAGCCCTGTTCTAGTCCATACCAGTCAAGCATGGCACCCAAAGCCAAAAACAAGAAAAAAATGACTCCTAAGGGAAAAGGTAAGAAAAGAGTGACAGAAGAAATCCAAAACGTTGATAGTTTTGTAGAGGTCATCTCTGAGTTCACTCATGTAGCTGCTGAAGCCATTCCTGAGCTTGCCAAACTCGTTACAGAAGACATCCCTGCAACTCTGCAAATTAATCTCGACCTCATGCCCCTAGCCGATTCCCATTTCAAAATCACAGACTTCCACTGTGAATTTAATTTCTATGAGCTACATTTGTGGCTAAAACATAAGCACATGGATAACCAAGACCCTATCAGGTTCTGTGAATCTATGTTGCCCTTGTTTTCATTCCTTCAAACTCACCCATTTCCAGATTTAATTGCATGGTGTCAAAAGAAGTATGACCCTATAACCAGGTTAGTGGTGGCTCAGAATGGAAACATTCTGATCACCATATCCCCTGATGATCTGAAAATAAATGCTAGTTATTGTTGTGCTAGTTTCATATCAGATATAAACTTTTTCTTATCCTTCATAGGTTTGTTTATGAGCATGTGATTGCCAAACAATGTAATTAGTGAAATTATGAGTTTGTCATAAGCTTAGAAAGAATAATTTAAATGAGAGAACATAAGAGATATTAAACACAACAAACACACATAACAAAGCTTAACACACAAAATTTGATAAAGGAGTTCACCCCTCCTGAGCTACATCTCCTTGGTCCGGCTTCATTGTGTGGGCCTTTGTATTAGCTCCAAGTGTGCTCAAATTTCTATTACAAGCTTTAGAACCTCTTGGAACCTATTCCAATGAGTTTAAAACATCATAATCTCCCTAAAATGACTATTTGTTTGCTGAATTTTAACTCTGGATTCTCTGAAATGACCCCAACACTTGGTGGCCCTAGCCTTCAAAAATATTCAAATGCACAAAAACACTTGTGGATGACCTTTTCTGCCTCCGCAACCTGCTACATTAAGTTCCCAACATGCCAGTTAGCTTAGAATGCCTCTTTCTGAGCTTTGTTTGGACGAAAATTGCTTGAGTTATGACCAAAACTACTTTTGCCCCAATTTCTCCTCTAAAACTAGAGGAACTGCCATAGTTATAATTCCAAAATTGGAAATTCCGCCACAATTGGCACGCCCTCCTAAAATCCTGCCAACATAATTTGAAATTAGCTTTGTGGATAAGCATGTTTAATTATGGGATAAACGTTGTTTAGTTTGATAAGCGCGTTTAGCGCTAATCATGCTGTAACATGGCTAAACCACGTTCAAAATTTAATCAAACTCAATCAAATTTCCACCGGTTAGTTCGGATAAGTGCTTGGTTCTGGGACTACGGCCATATGGGGAGGGGGCTGGTCCATGAGGTTGCCCCCCTCCAACCCCCAACTTTCGGGCTATGTTAATTCAAATGTAAACGACGAACATAGTGGGTAAGAAACATTGTGTAGTAGAGTTGGTAAGATGCTTGCCTGGCGGGCGGAAGGTCGTGGGTTCGACCCCCAGTCTACCATAATAATTTTGTATAGAATTACAATGAAACTTCTTCGCCAGAATTATACCTTGTCTCCAAATTAACCTCCGCAAACTTTGGTTAGTGGCTCCGCCATATTTGATTAACTCTGCCAAAAAGTGGGTTTGTAAAACTTATATATATATATATATATTTCCACCATTCAGACTAATGTCCAAACCTATATGACAAATAATTCGAACCAAAGGTTAGGAGATGGCCCACTAGAGAGGACAAGTGGTGCTCTCTGGTTGGGTTGTACTCCAACCTTTAAAAAAAATAAAATTCCAACTTAGGAAGAATATTGGAGGTCATTGGACAATTTCTCTCTTCACTAACCCATCTGACGAATCTGAAGACGACACTTGTCATAGTACCACTCGCTACAATTTGGAGAATATTCTCTGCAATGCTGACTGTACCTGCCACATCATCAATGTACCTATTCTGCTCCTTTTTTTCTTGTTTTGGAAAAGGAACAACAGACATTAACTCGGTCATACGAACTCGTATTTTGATGAAATGAGTTGCGTCGGAATCCTGATGATGAAATCTATCCATTTGTTCAGGTTCGAAGCAATTTCGAGAACTTTAAATTTTTCGCTAAAACTTGAGCTTTAGATCATTCCTCCCCACTAGAAGCCTTTTGGACCCTAAAATATACTATCAGTTGTTCAGCAAGTGAGGGTACAACTCCCTCACTTTTCCTATATCCGACCATTTTTCCTTTGAAGGATTTTGACCTTCGAGTCCAACTCTAAGCTATTCAACATTCCTTCTTCTTGAAGTTCTAATTCTTCTGTCAAGTATGAGATCTTACTGAATTTCATCAAGATATTCTGGCAGAAATCATCTATTGATGGCAGCTAAAGATGCTCTCCTTGATCATCAATCAAAGGAGGCTTAAACAATCTCAAATTCTCGACATTAACAGCAGAATAAATTTGCATATAAGGAGGCAAATCTAGCTTGAATGCATTTGTACCAATCTTTTCCAGAATTTTAAATGGACCATAACGGATTTGTTTGAGATTTTTACCTTCCCCTTGCAATATTTCCTTGCTTATGTACAACCAAACTTCATCACCAACTTGGAATTTGTGATCAACTCGATGTTTTTCATGCCTTTCCTTATAGCTGCTTTGACTCTTTTCAAGTTTCTCTTGCACTGTGTGATGTACGAACTGAATTTGCTCAATGAAATTTATTTCTTTATCTATGTCACTATGTCCATCTATAACAACATCTTTCTCAAAGATAAAGTCCAATGGTAATCTTGGGAAGTAACCAAAACATGTCTAAAATGGCGATGTATTTGTGGAATAATGTTTTGCCTGGTTGTATGCATGTTGTATGTAGTGTAACTGTTCATCCCACAACTTGGGATGCTTGCTGCAATAGACTCTTAGAAGATGAATAACAGTTCTATTTACCACCTCTGTTTGACCATCTGTTTGAGGATGAAATGATATACTTTTATTCAACTTTGTGTCCAGCATGTCCCATAATTTTGACCAAAATTTCCCAACAAATCAAGAATATCGATCTCTTACAATAGAAGTATGAAGACCAAAATCGATCCATACATTTTGAAAGAAAAGATTAGTAGTTTTTTTAGCTGTAATAGTTTTCTTACATACCATCAAAATACACATTTTTTTGAACCTGTCTACCACAACATACAAATAATCATGACCTTTCCTTGACATAGGAAGGCCTCCTACAAAATCCATTGAGATGCTCTCCCAAGGATGAGAATGAACCGAAAGTGGTGTGTACAAACCAAGCTTCCTATTTCTAGGATTACTTGTTGCACATAAATAACATCCTTTAATAAAACGAGAAACACTTTCATTCATGTGTGGCCAAGAATAATACCTTTGAATATGCGGTACTATCTTCCCTACACCGAAATGTACTGCAATCAATGATGTGTGAGCCTCTCTTATAATACTGTTTATTTCTCCCTATGGAATACATAACTTGCCCAAGTGATACAACAAACTGTTATGCACATGATAATCTAACTCTTCCTTAATTTCTCATACACATCTTGAAAATCACTATCATTCACATACTCTTCAATGTAACTTTCATGCATAATAGAATTTTGCTTGAGAAAAATAACTGAATTTACAATAGACCTAGAGAGAATATCAGCTACCTTATTGTATATTCCTTTTTTGTACCTGATAAACAAGTGAAATTATTGTGGAAAACCCATCCAAATTAAATGTCTTGATTGCTGCAACTTTGACTTTGATTGTAAGTATTGCAATGGTTGATGGTCGGGTTGGATAATTGTCTCTTTCCCCATCAAGTAATGCTTCCAATTCTTTACACTTCGTACCAATGCATATAACTCTTTATCATAGGTGGAATATTTAGTCACAACTCCATTAAAATTTTCAGAATGAAATGAGATAGGCTTACCATGCTGCATGAGCACTGCTCCCATAGCATAATCACTTACATCGGTTTGGATCTCAAATGGCTGTCTTAGATTTGGAATTTCTAGAACCGGTGTTGAACTTATCTTTTTCTTTAAAGCATCAAATTATTTCTGCTGCAAATCTCCCCAATGGAAGACTTTCTTTATGCTTGTCAATGCATGTAATGGAGCTACAATGGAAGAAAAATTAGCAATGAATTTCTTCCAATACTGCGCTGCCCCTAAAAAGCTTCTTACCTTAGTAACTGTATTGGGCTTGGGCCAATTCAAATTGACCTCAAATTTGGAAGGATCAATCTTCAACTCACCTCCTCCAACAATGTGTCCCAAATATACCAACCAAATTTGCACTTTGACATCTTAAGAAACAATTTATCTTTTCTCAAAACATCAAGTACCTTGTTCACATGCATGACATGCTCTTCTCTTGATTTGATGAAATGAGTATGTCATCTAAGTAAACAATGAAAAATTCATCTATAAATGGACTAAGTACATCATTCATTATTCTCACAAAAGTAGTTGGTGCATTTGTTAAGCCAAATGGCATAACTAACTACTCATACAATCCTTGTCTAGTCTTGAAAGCAGTTTTCCAAATTTCTTATTCAGCTATCATAACTTGATGATAACCACTTCTCAAATCTAACTTAGTGAAATACTTTGCATTCTTTAATTGATCAAGAAAATAATCAATGCGTGGGAGTGGGTAGCGATTCTTTACTGTGATTTTGTTCAGTGCACGGAAATCGATACACATGCGCCAAGTCCCGTCCTTCTTTGGAACAAAAAATATTGGAGAACCACATGGCAAAGTTAATCGGTGTATAATACCTTTATTCAAAAACTCTTGGATTTTCTTCTTGATTTCCAAACTTTCCATAATTGACATGCGATACATACCAATATTTGGAAGTGGAACATCCTGCTACAGCTGAATCTCATGTTGAATTCCCCTCTTGGGTGCTAACACCTTTGGTTCTTGAAACATCTCGCCATGCTTACTTACCACATCAAACAAATAATATTTCAATTTGTCATCACATCCTTCAAAATATTCATAGTTAACATCTTCTGTTTTCTTGATCATAAGAAGCACAAAATTTGTACTTGCATTTGCTAGCCTCCTCATTTTCCCTTTATTGACTAAAGAGATATTCAGTTTCTTGTGATGAGCTCTCGCAATATAATCCACTCCATATTTAATCAAATAATATTTTTTCTCATGACGGTAAAAGACCGCTTTCTTCTCATACAAATATGGACTACCCAAGCTAATCCCTGAAATTTCAAGTGGAACCACATCTAACTCAACTTCATCGACAAAGTTTGCAGTAATAGAAAATCTGAAAATACGTTTCCTTGTCACCTGTAAATTGGCATTGTTAACTATCCAACCCAAAGGGTATGGTTTATGATGAGATATAGTTTCAAGGTTTAGTTTTTTAACTAAGTCTTATGAAATCAAGTTTTCTTGTGACCTTGTATCAAACAATGCATCAATCTTTGTATGATTAGAAATTAATCTTGTAGAAATTAGCTGAATAAATCACTTATTCAATGAAGATTAACCCGATCATACATCAATTTCGAATTGCATGCATAACACATAACCTTCTTCTACAATTAATTGTCACATGCGGAAATAATAGAAGCAATCTCACATCAAATCATCACACACATTAACACAGTATGTATGGGGAAAGCTTATAGCTGAAAACCCCCAGCTATAGTATATTATAAATGGAGAGAACATGCATCAAATACATAGTACAAACTCCTCACAAGTACTCGGTACTATCTCCCAAAGCTACACAAAAACTAGCTTGGTTTTGAACAAGTCACAGGTTCAAAACACACCCACTACTTCTCTGCCTCTATTGCGCAATCAAGGCTGGTCTAAATAGAGATCCAGGTTCGAATCTCACTGGCTTCAATTGCGCAATTGTCATTGGTAATTTCCTCCAAGTGTAATGCAAATCCCATGCAAAACTGATCCTCCAACTGATAGCTATACTCACCCTTTCATCTACCTCTTTCACTGTTCTCCACTGAACTGTCCATGCACTGAGTTAAACTGATGTGTTCTTTAGTTGAATAATGAGTTAATAATTAGTGAATTAAATAATATTTAATTCACACAACTCATCTCTAGTATATTAGCCAGTTAAACTAAATACAACTAGTTCAACTAGTTAACGAGAACACCACCTCCATTAACTCCTCAATCAACTCCACCAAAACTCTGCCACATGAGTCTAACTGAAGTATAACATGCAATAGCTCACTTAACTCATAGGAAATTCGAATTTCCTTATGTCAGCTGCATGCCCCACCTCTGGGGGTCAAACTGAAGTGCTCCAAGAGAGTAAACTGCTGTTTATAGTCTAAATATTATTAAGGGTAAATAATATTTGACTTCCATATTTTTAGGAGAGGCAGTCTAAAAATAGCCTGCACCTAAAAATATGAGTCTCATCTATTTTTACCGACATGTCGCATACTTCAAGAATCTCCAACTGGAATCCCCGAATCATGCTCCGTATGTCTAAAAATAGACATAGTCTAAAAATAGATTTTTCAACAAAAAATCACATGTGTGGTCCCCACCTAGTTTAGGTGATCACTTTCCAACTAGGATCAGGAAAGATGTTTCAGGAGGCCTCCTTCACTGTTTCTTGTTGCCATTTTCAACACTCCCTCTCAACAAGAAAGGATTGTCTTTGCATGCGACTCGCAACTCCATGCATTCGCCCTGCAACCTTCACAAGCGCCATGCAACTCCATGCATGTGACATGCAACTCCATGCATTCGCCATGCTCCCTTTTCATGCGCCATGCAAACTCATTCATGCACCATGCAACTCCATGCATGTGCCATGCACCCTTTGCAAGCGCCATGCAACTCCATGCATCTGCTCTGCAACTCCTCTGAAACTGAATAGGCTCCAAACAACTCAATCAATCTTGATGCATCTAGCATCTATCATCAAAGTCTTCGACTTCTGCTTGGCCAACTGCACATGTCATCAGGAACCACTGCGCTGTTGAACTCTTGCACCCATGCACTCTTGCACTTGTTGTCAACTCTGATCCGCGCTCCAGTATCCGACACTGTCACTTTGATCTGCCTGCATCACTCCAACTGATCTTGCTACTGCCATGCTGTGGGCACCTCGTAGCCAGGTTCAATCTATGAGATCCACACCATCTCATGAATCTGCCCAGAAATCTCTTCTTGGGATCAATCATGCATGTCGCCCCACCTCATACCTGGTGGTATAGCTGCATGCACTCCCTCTGCCCGTCTGGCATGAAATTTCTCTGCATGAGTGGTCTCTTCCACTCCATGATCCTCTTGTGGCTTCTCCACATCCCGAGGTTCACTATCACCTGCATGCAAAACCCGATCCCTCTCAAGCTTCAATTGCATGTCTTCCTCCCGCTTCCCAACAGTAGGAAGCTCTATAGACATCCCATCTACTTCAAGTCTGTAGAGATTCTTTGCTCGAATCCCAACCTTCTTGACTTGTCCCGTTGCCTTGTGCCGAAGGAACACCTTTCCTTCTCTAAAGACAACTTCATACCCTTTATCCTCTAACATTGCAACTAAGATCAAATTATTTGTTAGACCTGGTACATGCAATACATCTTGTAAAAGAATGAGTTTACCTGACTCCCTCTGAAAGGTTATGGTACCAATGCCGGTCGCATTGTATCGTCCACCGTCGCCCAACTCAACATGCATCTGGAGACCTTTCTACACCAAGTCACTGAAAAGATTTGCATCTCCCGTCATGTGAAAGGAAGCGCCACTATCAATATACCACCCCGATCCCAATGCACTAGACAACATGCATGCGATCAATGAGAAGTCCAGCTCAAATTGCGAGGCAAGAGCCTCACTAGCTGCAGCTCCAGCAGCCTGCTTGTTCTTCTTCTTCTTTGGGCAATTCGTGGCGTAATGTCCATGATCGTGACAGTGAAAACACTTCACTTTGGACATGTCACGCTCTTTACCATCCGCACCGGATTGAGAAGCCTTCTCCTTGCCCTTCCCCTTCCTTTCTTTGGCAGCCAAAGCGCAGTCTTCTTCATCAGCTCCCTTTGACGAAGAACCATCTCTGGTATTTCGCCGGATCTCCTCTTGCACGAGATCAGACCACAGTCTTTCCCATCCCGGCAAATTTTCCCGACCATTGACACTATCTTGATATGCATGCCAACTCTTCGGCAAACCAAGAAGCGCCAAACTCACCATATCCTCATCCTCCACTGGCACACCAACACTTCCCAGCTCATCCCGACATTGGGTGAACCTCGTGAGGTACTTCGGCATACTTTCCCCCTTCTCACACTTGATGTTCCTGAGTCTATCTTTGAGTGCCAGCTTCCTCTGATCGCTCTTGCTTTGGTACAAATCCGTCAAGGCTTTCCACATCAAATATGGAGAGGCCTTCCCGTGTAAACTGGATACAATGTGATCCTTTACACCCTCCAACAAGATCCTTCGACATTTTGCTTGTTTCTTTCGCCATGCTTCCACAACATCAACATCATTAGAAGTAGGCTTTGGAATCTCTTTCTCCACGAATTCCAACAGCCCATGATCATCTAATACAGCCTCCATGCGGTCCTTCCATGCAACATAGTTCGAACTGCCTTCCAAGGCATATTCTAGTCGCAAACCGATGAAAGACATTTTCACCGCGGCACCAAGAACACAAATCTGCAAACTCGAATTTCACCACCAGCTGATAACTCAGTCGCTTCCGATCTACACTTGAGAGCTAATTATTTCCAAACCAGAGATTGACTGCATGGGCATTCACCAGATCTTTCACCTTGCAAAGAAGGATGAATATTCCGGAGGCTACCTGGCTCGCATGCAGGCTTTGTCCGACGAAATAATAAACAATCACCGTAATAGATCTCGACGATTAATTTAGCTCCGATACCATGTAGAAAATTAGCTGAATAAATCACTTATTCAATGAAGATTAACCCGATCATACATCAATTTCGAATTGCATGCATAACACATAACCTTCTTCTACAATTAATTGTCACATGCAGAAATAATAGAAGCAATCTCACATCAAATCATCACACACATTAACACAGTATGTATGGGGAAAGCTTATTGCTGAAAACCCCGCAGCTATAGTATATTATAAATGGAGAGAACATGCAGCAAATACATAGTACAAACTCCTCACAAGTACTCAGTACTATCTCCCAAAGCTACACAAAAACTAGCTTGGTTTTGAACAAGTCACAGGTTCAAAACACACCCACTACTTCTCTGCCTCTATTACGCAATCAAGGCTGGTCTAAATAGAGATCCAAGTTCGAATCTCACTGGCTCCAACTGCGCAGTTTTCATTGGTAATTTCCTCCAAGTGTGGTGCAAATCTCATGCACAACTAATGTCGCAACTGATAGCTAACTCAACCCTTTCATCTACCTCTTTCACTTGTCGCCACTGAACTGTCCATGCACTAAGTTAAAATGATGTGTTCTTTAGTTGAATAATGAGTTAATAATTAGTGAATTAAATAATATTTAATTCACACAACTCATCTCTAGTGTATTAGCCAATTAAACTAAATACAACTAGTTCAACTAGTTAACCAGAACACCACCTCCATTAACTCCTCAATCAACTCCACCAAAACTCTGCCACATGAGTCTAACTGAAGTCTAACATGCAATAGCTCACTTAACTCATAGGAAATTCGAATTTCCTTCTTCCAGCTGCATGCCCCACCTCTGGGGGTCAAACTGAAGTGCTCCAAGAGAGTAAACTGAAGTTTATAGTCAAAATATTATTAAGGGTAAATAATATTTGACTTCCATATTTTTAGGAGATACAGTCTAAAAATAGCCTGGGTCCTAAAAATAAGGGTCTCATCTATTTTTACCAACATGTCGCATACTTCAAGAATCTCCAACTGGAATCCCCGAATCATGCTTCGTATGTCTAAAAATAGACATAGTCTAAAAATAGATTTTTCCGACAAAAATCACATGTGTGGTCCCCACCTAGTTTAGGTGATCACTTTCCAACTAGGATCAGGAAAGATGTTTCAGGAGGCCTCCTTCACTATTTCTTGTTGCCATTTTCAACAAATCTAACATGGAATAATTATATCCTTGTATTTTCATTTGGAGTGTTGTTGTGACTATTTGAGGAATTAGAACTTTCTATAGCTTCCTCTCCTTTGTTAACCATGGCAACTATCTTGGTTTCATCTCCTAAATCAGATCCAAGATATTTTTGTGTGGTGACAGTCGTCTTTTGTTTCCCTTTGTTATTTGGTTTCTTTGGTCTTAATTCAGGATGTAGTTTCCAACAGTGGGCTTCATCATGCTCCTCTTCGGAACAATGTTTGCATGTAATTTTCTCCCCTTCTTTCTTAACACTTGCATTCTTCTTTCCCTTCCATTTTCCTCCCTTCTCTTTTCCCTTACCCTTGAATGGCTTCTTCTTACTACCTTCTTCAGAAATTTTTTAACCCCTTGCTTCAATATGTGTGGCTTGCACACATACTTCATCTAAGTTATTTGGGTTAAACATAAGGATAGTGTGTTTTAAGTAGGAATGTAGACCTCCTATATATTTCAAGAGTGCATCTTGTGAATTTAAGTCTACTCCAAGTAATAAAGCCCTCTTCCTAAACTCTTGTGTATACTCTTGGACACTTTGACCTTTGAGCTGTCTAAAGTTTTTCCAACTCATTATTTCTTTATGCATATAGGCTAACAGATTAAATTTCCTTTTAATGGAAGAAATGAATTCGACCCAAGAAATGGAAATCTTACCATGGATTCACATTTCCTCTTGTGTCTTTGCCTCCCACCAAACTAGTGTTGCTCCTTCTAGCCTCAATGAAGCCAACAGGATTTTGATATCATCTTCTTGTAGATTCTGAATTCTACTATAAACTTTCAATTGACGAATCCAATTGTCTAGTCTTTCAACATTAACTTCTCCAATGTATGTAGGAAGTTAAAATTTGATGTCCAACTTGAGTAACAAAGTCTTTCCTTTTGGGATCTTGGAATGAGTATTATGGGTATGAATTTTTGTAATGGATGTGGAAGATGAAGATGTCGATGAGGATGATGATGATGGTGGTGGAGAGGGCGGTGGTTTTCCTCCACTACCTTTTGAGCTCCTCTCTTCCTCCTTTTTACTATTTGAAGATTCTTCTCTATGAGGGTGTTTTGAACCTTCTCCAGTTTCCTTTACTATAAAATCTTCATACATAACTTTCACCATCCTTTGCATTTATTTGAATTCCCTCTTGACACCCTCTTCTTTAGAATGTTTATGAGTTCCTTCATGGCTTGAAATTTTGGCTGTAGATTCAAGCTTAATCTCTGAAACTTGTATCTCTTCAATCACCTCAACCTTTTGTGCAATTAATTCCTTTTCTATCTCAAATGTTGGAGATTCAATTTGAGGTGCTTCGAGTGTTTCCTTGAGTGGTCCTTTGGGTGAGGATGATGCCTTCTCAACCTTCTTCCTTCTTGTCCTAACTTCAGGACTAGCTATCAGTAGCTTCCCTTCTCCTCTCTGCAATCTCAATCTTGTAAGCATCAGTAAATTTGCACCGTTAAAAAACCTTCAAGCAAAAGAAGCAAGAAACCTTGTGCTATGATATGAATTTGATCTGAAAATAAATGTGAGTTATTGTTGTGCTAGTTTCATATCAGATATAAAATTTTCACTACTTTGTTTTACTTATCCTTCATAGGTTTGATTATGAGCATGTGATTTTTGAACAATGTACTTAGTGAAATTATGAGTGTGTCATAAGATTAGAAATAATAATTCAAATGACAGAACAGAAGTAATATTAAACAAAAAAAACACACATAACAAAGCTTAACATGCAAAATTTTGATAAAGGAGTTCACCCCTCCTAGGCTACATCTCCTTGGTCCAGCTTAATAGTGTGGGCCTTTGTATTAGCTTAAAGTAAGCTCAAATTGCTATTACAATATTCAGAACCTCTTGGAACCTATTCCAATGAGTTTAAAGCATCATAATCTCCCAAAAATGACTATTTGTTTGCTGAATTTGAACTCCAGATTCTCTGGAAATGACCCCAACACTTGGTGGCCCTGGCCTTCAAAATTCTTCAAATGCACAAAAAAAATTGTAGATGACATTTTCTGCCTCTGCAACCTGCTTCATTTATTTCCCAGCATGCCAATTAGCCTAAAATGCCTCTTTGTAATATCCAAAAGGGGAGAATGTAGTAATACTTAAACACAATATAAGAAATGCAACTAAGTAAACAATAAATCTCAAGACAACATCAGCATATACAGAGAAGCTGAGCCATTTTATTATATGGAGATGAATCAGTTACACAATGTTTATAAAATGAGTAGATCTAGCCCAAGAGAAGGCCTAGAATCACCCTACAATGGTACTACAACTATCACTGCGTAATTGGTGAGCTTACAGAAGAAATATTGTGTTGTCCCTGTTACTGTTGATGTACATGAAAATGCTACAAAGGAAAATGCATATCTAGGGAGCTTATGAGCTCTAATTATGCCAAGATTCAAGATCTCACCAATGTGATGGGTTCCCAAGAGAACCCAGAAAGGATTTTCCAGATCTGCAACTTTGGAAAAATCACCCTCCTAGGGTTTGATCCTTGATTTGCTGGGACTACAGATTTGAAGCTAGATCTGACATATAGATGGCTGAAATATGTCACAAGATCAAATATAAGTTTGAAGGGCTGATCCCTCCTTCAGATCTACAAGCTAGAAGCTTTGGATCTAGCTTCTCAATCCTCCAATGATGATTATAGCTGCTGCAACACAACTGCTCATAAAAAATATGTTGTAAGGGAAAGAGAGGCTCTATGCCTGCTGAAATATGCTACAATAAGTTCCAGGCTGATGAAAATGCTGATGGAAAGGTGAGGAGATGATCTCTCACAGGATTAATCGTTGAAATGCTAGCAACTTCCTTCCTCCTTTGGATCTGCAAAATGGACAACGTAATTCCTAAAGGGAGTATTGCTGCTAGGAGGTCAATAAATTTTGGCATGATTCCAGATCTGATATGAAGCTCTGGGAATGTTGATATTTAAGCCCAAGGTGATATGAATAAACCTTCACCAGTTCTCCAGCTTAAATATTGAAGACAACCTCCACCTTCCAAAATGATCTTCAAAAATCTACAATTTCTGAATATGGATGCTTTGCAGAAAGTAGGAAAAGATATGTGGCACCAATGCCTGATGTAGAATGAAGTATAATACTCTTTCAAGAGCTACTCAATGAAAGAGGTGGGATTCCCGACCAGGGACACCCTGTGATAAAAATCACTTGTAATCTTTGCTAAACATCCCAAGAAAGCAATGGAATGCCACATGACAATTCCAGATCTAAACAGATCCTCAACATCAATAATCTCAAGCATGTATTCATCTTTGCCTTCATCTTCTTTATATAGTGTTTGAGCCTTCCCATGCCTTGGCCCTCATCTAAAATGCACTGTGCATGTGCACAAGATCCTCCATATTTGACTGCATTGTCTCTCCAAGTCATCCATCATGTCTAGGTGCAATGTACACCCTCTCCATCATGTGTGCATTAATTGCACATATTCCTCCATCACTTTATCATGAATGCTCCATGATATTCTGTTTGACCTCTTCAAGATCTTAGTTGATTGTGTCAACCTCCATGATCTATCTCATTAATGAGACATGATCTCTTCTTCCATTCATATTAGTAGTTGCTCCACTACCTCATTATGTAGATCTAGGCTAAATTAATCCACATTCACACACAAAAAGTGGATATTTATTCATCTTGAGGATTATGGATCCATCCACCCTTTTATTTACTTAATTAAGTAGGTTTATTAGGAACTCTAATATTCTAAATATCAAGTGAATATTTGGGAATATTATAGGCCTCCCCAGCAAAATGTTGCTTGTCCTCAAGCAACTGCAACAAGTGGATGCTACAACAAACATCCTCCTTCCAAATGGCATCCTCATGTGGAATGCCTTCCCATTTGTCACAATATGTCATGCATGTCCAGCTCCAAAGCTACCTCTCTAGAATTTCTAGAATGGCCTCCAACTGCAAAGTTAGATACCCTTCCTCATCAATGCATCTCCAAGTGGCAACCTTATGATGACCAAATGTCTCCTCTACACATGAGATAATGTCTCCTCTACACATGAGATACATAATTTGAAGTGGTTCATTCCCAAAGTGGAAAGCCCCAACTCATGAACTATCTTTCCAACCCATGATACATAGAGTAGATTACATATATCAATATCCTCCTCATTAGCCATGTTGGCCATATATGAATCAAAAATCACATCATCATAGTGAAAAACAAGAAGTAGAGACATGTGGACGAACATGAACAATATCAAACCATATTCTCCTAATAACAACTAGCACAACAAAGCCTTCTACTGCCATGCTAGATCATCATGAAAAAAAGTAAGAGAGCCATACTCTCTCAAAATAAGCCACCACAACAATTCTTCTTGTTTCCATGCCAAATTATAATCAATGAGAATATGAGAGCCATACTCTCTCAAAAGAATCCATCTCAACAATGCCTCTTGCTGCCATATCACATCATCATTGTACCAAATGTAGTGGCCATATTGTCTCAAGAGAAGCCACCTTAACAAGGCATCTTGCTGCCCCATCACATCATCATCATACCAAGTACAATGACCATAATCACCCAATAGAAGCTAACATTGTAAGGCCTCATGTTTCCATCCTCCAACAATGTCATGCAATGTATGGGAAGAATTCAGACCATACTCTCTCAATATTAACCATAGCAATAAGGATCCTTGCTGCCTCTTTGCATTATCATGATGCAAGTCATGGAGCAACAATACAGAAGTGGACATATACAATGTCCCATATACATAATACAAACAAGCTCCTTATGCCACATCATGTGAGAGTTATACTTTCTCCCAAACCTAAGTACATACATGAACATGAGATACATCCCAAACAGAAATACATGTAAATACGTGAGACATATCCCAAGCAAGATTAAACCCATGGACACAAGATATAACATGTGGTGTCCAAACTCTCTTCTTAGCAACCAAAGTAACCATGCCTTCTTCTTATGCATTCTAGCATTGAGACATAAGGCATGAGAAAGGAAAATATGAGCCTTTGGGTAGTAACCATACTCACCCAAGAGCAACCAGTGTAGCCATGCTTCTTGCTGGCCTGTATCATATATCTTCAAGTGGTTTGGAAACCCCTTGCTCCATATCATCAACCATTCATCCCAATGTGGATGATGGATCTCATTTTGCAAATACTTGGTATCCTCCCATGGTAGGACATTAACATCTTCAAACTGTTGAAGAACCTTACACTCCATGAAATGTTGAAGTGCACCACCAATCAGATCTCTACATGAGACCTTCTTCTCATCCATGACCTTCCAAAACCAATGAGGTTTTGGATCTGCTACAGGTAGAAGTCTCTCTTTGAGCTATGAGATGCTCATTGAGAAAGTTTCCTATAGAAAGGAGAAACGATTTCTCATATCAAAATGTCTACCATTCATCATCTTATCCTCCATTTCTTCATGAGTGAAGCTACCTTCAGAATGCTCCAAGAATAATGCGGCCTCTTCCTTATCACTGCTACTAAGTGACAGCGTTGTAGATCTGCAAGGAAATACATATACTGTCTCAAAACAAGATACAATACTGATCTCATAACCAGTAATTGTACATAGGATAATGCTCATCCCCTTTTCTGAAACTCAACACTTCAACTCAAAAGGTTGAATGTAGTCCAGCCATGACAAACTGGGATAGCTTTTCATCTCCTCCTTGATTAGATCAAGGGTCCTCTATGCTGTGATATGTTGCTGCTTCAAATCAACATTTTGATTTAACCCTTGGTTATGCATTGGACATGATGGCATGTCCCCATAAGTTCCAATCAGATCTACTGAAACAATAGGTGATGAATGTGTATGCATACCTTGGATCAAATGATGTGTGGGAACCTCTTGCCAGAACACAAGAGTTCCTCCATCCCGAACAATGGTGTCTCCAACTGCTGGTAAGAGAGATGAATGCTCTTCTACCAATGTACTAGTGTTGGATTCTTCCTCCTCTTCCTCATGCATCTCCTGAATCATGCATGGGACTCTATGTGTCAAGAGCTCAAGACTATCTTGCAAGGTTGCAAGCATATCTTCTCTAGATGTAAGTACTTCTGCAGTAGGTGGTGAATGTAGTGACTTCTTGTCCAGAGTGACAAGAATGACATCCTCCCTTGTTTCCTTAGGAAATGTCTCTTTTTGGCCCATCTCTGTCTTCTTCATATCAAAATTATTCCTCAACTTGTGAAATAAATCTGAATATTTAGTCACCTTTGCATGCCCCATGTGACTAAACCACCAATCATTGGCTTCACCTACAAGATGAAGTGTTGCAATTTGGACAGCCTCTTTTTCAGCCACGGGATGTAGCATGAAAAATGTATCTAACTCTTTCCTCCAAGCCTTAACAATGCTTGAGGAAGGCCCATCAAATGTAGGCAAATAGAATCTATTATGCCTCTTCCTTCTATTTCCGCTATAGGATATTCTTTCTTATTTGAGTTCAAATAATTCTTGGAGAGTTAATAGACTCTCTTTGAAAGCACTAGACTGTTCCTTGTACTCTTCAAAATACAAACTGAGAGTCTCATGAGTCTCAAGTTCTCTACTTTCTTCCTTTCTACACCTTTCACCATCTTCAAAGAAAGTAGGCATAGTAGATATATGAGGAGATCTATGATTCTCCAGTCTTATTTTTTGTTGATAGGAAGTGCTTGGACCTTCCTCTTCAAATCTTCTTCTTGGATCCTTCCATTTTATTTCCTTCTTCATTTGATAGACCTCCTTGGAGAGACCTTGCATGAATATAAAGATAGGAGTGGAAAAACTATCCTCCTTCATGATAGATCTCATATATCTTCTTCTTCTTTTGATGCAAAAGATGAAGTGTCCACAAGCTGAGCCAAATATCATGCTTTGATACCACTGTAATATCCCAAAGGGGAGAATGTAGTAATACTTAAACATGATATAATAACTACAACTAAGTAAAAAATAAATCTCAAGACAACATCAGAATATACAGAGAAGCTAAGCCATTTTATTATATGGAGATGAATGAGTTACATAATGTTCAGAAAATGAGTAGATCTAGCCCAAAAGAAGGCCTAGAATCACCCTACAATGGTGCCGCAACTAGCACTATGTAACTGGTGAGCTTACAGAAGAAATACTGCGATGTCCCTGCTGCTGCTGATGTACATGAAAATGCTGCAAAGGAAAATGCAGATCTAGGGATCTTATGAGCTCTGATGATGCCAAGATTCAAGATCTGGCCATTGTGATGGGTTCCCAAGGTAACCCAAAAAGGATTTTCCAAATCTGCAACTTTGGAAAAATCACACTCCTAGGGTTTGATCCTTGATCTGTTGGGATTACAGATCTGAAGCTAGATTTGACATATAGATGGCTGAAATATGTCACAAGATCAAATATAATCTTGAAGGGATGATCCCGACTTCAAATCTACAAGCTAGAAGCTCTAGATATAGTTTCTCAATCCTCCAATGGTGATTACAGCTGCCGCAATGCAACTGCTCATAAAAACTGAATTGTAAGGGAAATAGAGGCTCTATTCCTGCTGAAATATGCTGCAATAAGTTCTAGGCTGATGGAAATGTTGATGGAAAGGTGAGGGGATGATCCCTCACAGGATTACTAGCTGAAATGCTAGCAACTTCCTTCCTCTGTTATATTTGCAAAATGGACAACGTAATTCATGAAGGGAGTGTTGCTGCTAGGAGGTTAATAAATATTTTCCTGATGCCAGATCTGATATGAAGCTCTAGGAATGCTGATCTTTAAGCCCAAGATGATAGGAATAAACCTTCACCAGTTCTCCAGCTGAAATACTGAAGACAACCTCCACCTTCCAAACTAATCTTCAGAAATCTACAATTTCTGAATATGGATGTTCTGCAGAAAGTAGGAAAAGATATGTGGCACCAATGCCTGATGTAGAATGAATTAAAATACTCTTTCAAGAGCTACTCAATGAAAGAGGTGGGATTCCTGACCAAGAACACCCTGTGCTAAACAACACTTGAAATCTTTGCTAAGCAACCCAAGAAAGAAATGGAATGTCACATGACAATTCCAGATCTAAATAGATCCTCAACATCAATAATTTCAAGCATGTCATCATCCTTGCCTTCATCTTCTTTATATAGTGTTTGAGCCTTCCCATGCCTTGGCCCTCATCTAAACTAAGTTGTGCATGTGGACAAGATCCTCCATGTTTAACTGTGCTATCTCTCCAAGTCATCCATCATGTCTAGGTGCAATGTACAACCTCTCCATCATGTGTGCATTAATTGCACATCTTCCTCCATCACTTTATCATGAATGCTCCATGATCTTCTGTTTGACCTCTTCAAGATCTTAATTGACTGTGTCAACCTCCATGATCTATCTCATTAATGAGACATGATCTCTTCTTCCATTCACATTAGTAGTTGCTCCACTACCTCATTATGTATATCTAGGCTAAATTAATCCACATTCACACACAAAAAGTGGATATTTATACATCTTGAGGATTATGGGTCCCTCCACCCTTTTATTTACTTAATTAAGTAGGTTTATTAGGAACTCTAATATTCCAAATATCAGGTGAAAATTTGGGAATATTACACTCTTTCTGAGCTCTTTTTGGGCGAAAATTGCTTAAGTTATGACCAAAACTATTTTAGCCCCAATTACTCCTCTAAAACTGGAGGAACTTCCAGTTCAACTTCCAAAATTGGAAATTCTTCCATAATTGGTGCGCCCTCCTAAAATCTCTCCAACGTAATCTGAAATTAGCTTAGTGGATAAATGTGTTTAATTATGGGATAAGCATTGTTTAATATGATAAGCGCATTTAGCACTAATCACGCTTTAATGTGGTTAAACCACATTTAAACTTTAATTGAACTCAATTAAATTTCCGGCGGTTCGTTGGGATAAGCGCTTGACTCTAGGACTGCGGTCACATGGGGAGGGGGCTGGCCTGTGGGGCTAGCCCCCTCCAACCCCCAACTGTCGGGTTGTGTTAATTCAAATGTAAACGATGAACATAGTGGGTAAGAAACACTATATAGTAGAGTTGGTAAGACGGTTGCCTGGTGGGCGGAAGGTCATGGGTTTGACCCCCACTGCGCCATAATAATTTTTTATAGAATTACAATGAAACTTCTCCACTAGACTTAGACCTTGTCTCCAAATTAACCTCTGCCAACTTTGGTTAGTGGCTCCGCCATATTTGATTAACTCTGCAGAAAAGTGGGTTTGTAAAACATTAATATATATATATATATATATAATTCCACCATTCAGACTAGTGTCCAAACCTATATGAAAAATAATTCGACCCAAAGGTTAGGAGATGGCCCACCAGAGAGGACATGTGGCACCCTATGGTTGGGTTGTACTCCAACCTTAAAAAATTTCAAATTCCAACTTAGGAAGAATATTGGAGGTCATTGGAAAATTTCTCTCTTCACTTACCCATCTGACGAATCTGAAGACGACACTTTTCACAGTGCCACATGCTGCAATATAGAGAATATTCTCTTCAATGCCGAGTGTACCTGCCACATAATCACTGTACCTATTCTATTTTTTTTCCATGTTTTGGAAAATGAATAGTAGACGATAAATCAATCATACGAATTTGAATTTTGATGAAATGATTTGTGCCGAAGTCATGGCGACGAAATCTATCCGGTCATTCAGGTTCGAAGAAATTTCGAGCACTTCCAAATTTTAGCTAAAACTTGAGCCTTAGATCACCTGAAACCATTAACCAAATGCTTATCATCCTTTCGTATGATTCCTTGTCCCATTTATCTCCTACTACGCTCATGGACATTTATCATAAATTATCTTTCCCTCAGAGAGCTCAGATATTTGACATTTTCCTACTCGAGGATGCATAATTACCAAAGATAAATCCCCCATATGCATCCTCCATATTTCCTATAGCTTCCAAAAACTGCATCTCCCTTTTTTCTTACCTATTAGGATACCCAAACAATGAAACCTTTGATGAACCCATCTTGGGTTTCTTCTCTATATTCAGTGTTGAAAAATCACCATTATTTATGTATAATTATAGCCATTTCTGGCCTGATATTATACATGAACAATTCATGACCTTCACCTCACAAGGAGTATTTAATTCTTCTTCTGTGATTATTCATATGATTTTGTTTCAGTAGGTATATTTGTTGCCTATCCACTTCAACAAGCAGGATGCACAGGGAGTGAATCAATCAGTGATTCACTGGACATAATTGGTTAGAGCTTCATCAACAATCACTTCTTTCTTAGAATTCATATACTCGTTGTTGTGTAGGTAAATCCCCTCTGTGGATAGAGGCGATCCCTCTAGCTCTAGGGTGTGTCCAGCAACAAGGGAACAAGCTAAGGTGTAGGTTCTTAGTTAACGAATGAAATAGGTTGGGATAGATGGTCCTACCTGTAGTCCAACGCTATTGTCACGGCTGTAGCAGTGTTGGCCTCTTGAACTCTGTCTCTACAGTTCGCGGTCCTTCAACAACGGTACTCAGATGCCTACGCAAATATCAAAGGACAAAAATCAGCATGCATGACAATAATCACATTCATAACTAGCTAATCAATCAAGGAATATTAAAAATATTGTGTGAAATAAACCATATCAACACAAGATGGGAACCAAACAATAGTCATGTATATATAAATGGAAAGAAAGAGATTACAACCGGAGCCTTGAAGTCGCAGCCTCCTTCAGCAGGTTCAGTCAAAGTGCGTCTCGAAGGATTTTCAGGGAATTAGGACAAGGAGAGGACACAAGCCTAAGCTCTCTCTTGACAAAGGTCTCTTTCTCTGATCTATCTCACAAGCTAAAACATTCAGCATTTCATCTTTAGCTATTCAGCTGTTTAGCTAGCTTCATCAATGGGAGATAGGTTTATTTATAGAGGGAGAGGAGGTTGGGCTCCCTAAAATGGTGGAAGGGAGGCCTTGTCCTTTGGGAGGTTCCCACAAAAGGTGGAAACAAGAGGCCAAAGGAGGGTGTTCTTGGTTATGCAGATGAACAACCCAAGCTGACTCGCCCACGAAGTTGTTAGGATGGAAACTTCACCTCTATATTTAAAAAACATTCCCAAAACAACTTGGTGCAGGTACCTCATTGGGACAGAGCGCCAATGGGTGCGGGGCTCAGTGTTAATTCCCTTCATTGGCGCGAGGGTATAACGGTCTACCAGCGCCAACCCAAAAACATGTGTTTCTGATGGCCTACTCAAGGAATTTTCAACAGAAGGAATGTTGTCCTCATGGCAAGTGATGCAATGATGGTCTTTTCAAGGCATGAAACTTCTTATTAGTCATAGAAATGGTCCTCCAATGTGCGGGATGGGGATTGCAGGGACGGTGAAAAAATGTTGTGTAACAAATTCCCCCTAAAGCATGAGGTCTGAGAGAGAGGGAGGGGTGAAATGATTTACGAGAACGCGTTCGAACCAAACAACGCTATCAGAATACCTGCAAGTACAAATACAACTGATATCTTTGATACATGAACATGTGGCATGGGTGCAACCATCCATAATAGAGTGCATAAAAACTGAGATCTAAGGAATGGATGCAACCATCCAGAAGTAAGGATCAACAAATAGACTCAAGTATGGTCGTAGCCATCCAATCAAAAGATTCATGCATACAGTTATGATAAAGAAAAATATCCTGCAGCCTGGATCTTATTAGGAAAAACCCAGGGTCTTGTGCTCCATCTAGACCCGAACAAGTACAAATTCAAGCATGCGAATATGTGAGCTGAAGTCAAACATGCAAGAAAGTCACCTGATTACCAGCCAATGATGAAAGTTGTTAATAGTCACAAGAGAAACCACCAATAATGACAATGGCTCTCAAGGTACAACCGGTAAAATCCACGGAATGTGAACAGTGATCTGGCGTCGAACACCCGTAGAATCACTTGATTGAAGTCCAATGATGTGGACCTGTCGTCAAAAGCGAAGAACCTTCCATTGAGGAATGCAAGCTCCAAGGTATCGTAAGGGAGTCTCTAGGTCAATTTACTGGATAATGAGCTGAAGTCAACAGGAAGTGACCCAGTCGAAGGAGGGCCATAATGTTTCCCACATCATCGACACGAGATAGAGGAACATGATGATAGTGAATCAGGACCAAACAAAGGATTAGAGGGAGGTTGAAAACTGCAAAGGTAAACTTATGTAATATTCCTACATTAGCATGTAGCTAATTGGAATATTAAATTTTTCTCTAAACACATAGTTAGATGAATAAATGGGTAGGGAAGCCCATAAATATTTTTAGCAGCAATAAAATCCCTCTTAATGGGAAAGGGATCATATTCATAACTGGATAAAACCACCTTCATGTGTAAACAAAGGCTAAATGCATGTGGACAAAGTCAAGTTTGACCAAGTCAACAAAGTTAATGTGGAGGATGTGGAACATTAATGAAGACAACTCAATGGGAATATGTATTTGTTTAGATAGTTGGAATAGAGCCACCTTGAGTGTGGAAGAATACTTTGTATGGAGATCCAATCAAGATTGACCAAATCCATCAGCGCTATTATGGAGGAGTGGTATTGATGATGGGACGACGCAGTTTTGGAGGGAGATTCATTGCATGAAGATGGAAACCCTAATGAGTGGGACCCAAGGTGAGAAGGATAAAATTGTTTATAAGGAGGAGGATGGAAACCTTATGGGGTTAGCTTATGATTATGATTTTCTGAATATATGGTCTGTTTAGACATATTTCTTTCTCTGGCTGTTTAGCTGAGATAGAGTGTTGTTTAGCACAAGGTCTTCCTTTTTAGGAATTCCTTCTCTTTCCTTGAGGAGCTCTTGGAAGAGTCTTGCACCATATTTTCCACTATCTGGCTTGAGGCCAAGCTTCATATTCCTTTGACAGTGCAGATCCTGTTGAGGATTTGTCTGTTTCAGTAAGCTGCATCAAGTGGAGATTAGATCTTCAGATCTAGTCCATTTCAGTGCTTCTTTTTACTGGAGTGTTCTATTCCATTGAGAGGAAAATATTGGAAGAGTTGAGCTTCATTTTCATATTTTAGTTGTATGCCTACAATATTTTGTCCCCTACAGCGTAGAATAAGTCCAGATCTGCGTAATTTCTGAAGGACTGTTGCAGGGTGATTCAGTGCACCATTTGGAGAGCTGGTTTTCTGAGTGTTGGGGATCTACCCTTCACTTTGGAGATCTGTTGGAGGAGATTATTTTCTTGTTTATATCATATCATATCCACTTTCTAGATCTGAATATTTCCATAGATCTGTTGTCTTAGATCTCATATCTATACTTTGTACATGGTTTTTTCTGAAAACCCCAAGGGGGATTAATAAATGAGCTTGTATAGTGCATGGATCTTCCATAGATCTAATTTTTTGTCCACATACTTGCTATAGATCTGATGTACAGCCTAATGTTGTTGCAACTAATGAAAATAACGCTGTCAAGCTCTTTTAGTCTTAATACATGGTTGCAGCTCCTCATTTTGAGGATTTTCTTCCATAAAAGTCTTCTATTTCCTGTTGTACATTTCATGAGCTGTCTTATTCATATATTTTTCTGATGTATATGTAAAAAAAAAAGCCACCATATTGGCCTCCTTCTCTTACTCAGCTAATCTGCATTATTTCTCTGCATTATTGTTTAATATTGCTACATTTCCCACTTGGGAATATTACAGTGGTATCGGAGCATGATTTTTGGCTCAGCCTGTGAGTTTCAAGCCAAGATGCTATAGAATAAGAAAGAGATCAAAATGATGGGATGAATGAGTTTCATCTCATCTCTTTTCAGATCTAAGAAGGACCTCACCAAGGAGTGTACAAAACATAGAGACGGGTGCCCCAAAACATGAAAGTGTTCGCTCACTAATGATGCGAGGAAGGTGTTGTTGTTGAGGGTGGGTGTTAGTATGAATCCTTTGTTGAAGTGTACGAAAAAGGACCACTTTAGCTATGCATAACTAATATCCCTAACAATAAAAGTGGTTGCAAATATCTTCAGATCTGCGGTTAGTTAGACAAGAAAAGAGCTGCAAAACACCAGATCTATGCATGGAAAGACATTAAGCAGTAAAAACAAGGGTTTTCTCCATATACCAATAGACAAGACAAGAACAATTTTTGAAAGAATTTTTATATTAACTGGGCACCTGGGAGGAAAACAAGAAGGCGTATCCAATTCTCCTCAGTGGGATGGGTTCTTGGAAGTCCTCAGCACTTCAGATCTAAGATTTCTCTCTCTCGTTGGTGTAGAAAACCCAATGCAAAGAATAGAGCTCAATGGGAGCTCACACAGCAAATGATGGAAAAATGGGACCAAGTGTATAGATCCAGAGTGATCTAATAGGCAACAAAGGTGAAGAATGGTAGGAAAAACCCTCCTATTTATAACAAAATATTGGGTCATTCTAGATCTTGGTGCATGGGTTAACCAGATCTAGATCCACTTTTATGGAATATTTTATTATATTTGTTGGAGGGAAAAGGTATTTGACTTGGGTCAAATCCCTTAATTTGTTAAAAATAAATAAATAAATGATTTATTTATCTTTTTAAGGAAGCGGTTAGAAGATAATCAAATAAATAATGATTTATTTAATTATTTAAGGAAATGGTTGAAAGATAATTAAATAAATAATGATTTATTTAATTATTTGTGGGTGATTTGGTCATATTTAACAAGGAATATTATGTAATTAAGATTTAAATAATTATTCCTAGAAAATAATAAGATAAATAAAGGTTTATCTAATTAATTTCTTTGTTTTTGGGTTAAACATGACTGGGGATAATAATTAAATTATGGTTTAATTAATTATTCCATGAGGAAAATTAAACAAAATAGGTTTGTTTAATATTTCCTTTTGGGGTTTCTTGTTTAGACCATAAACAACCTAATAAATGTGGTTTATTAAGTTATTTTACATAGTGAAAGCAATTTTACTTAGGGTAAAATTGGTCTTACATGGTGTACTTGGGTCCATCTAATGATAATAGGTTAGCTGACCAAAAAATGGTGTAACAAATTGCCCCCCAGTGTGCGAGTGTCAGGAGCAAATCGTATGACCAAAGTACATTGTAAGAGCTCAATCACTAGACAACAAAAGGGAAGTCAGAGAGAGAAATGCAAGGTAGATAGTGTGCTGAAGAACTAGACCCTGAGGAGACGAGACTCGCAGGTGCAACAAGTCTCTTTTTATGAGAGGGTACCTGTGCTGAAGGTGGCGGGGGAGGCATACCTATGCCCGCCGAGACAAAGTACAAAAGAATAGTGTGTCCAGTAAACAAGGGACCGAACCATAAATTATAGCCGGCATAATCAAGAGCCAGATAAAAATACAATGAGGAATCCCATATACATGTTGTGCCTGGGATAACAGCCAGGACTTGTACAATAATATCTGAGTACATGAGATACAACTACAACCCAAATGCCCCCTGGAAATGGGGAAGGGCTCACAAAATCTGACTGATACATGCAAATCAAAGAGGTGCTGCAAGTGGCGAAGGCCAACATCGTCAAATATCTAGAGCTGCATCGAAGGCTGCAAGAAGGAGGTCATCCGAGCATGTGGGGGGCTACTTGCAGGGCCACCCCCTCATGATGGTTGAGACATCTCACACACACCCGGGAATCATCAAGAGCCACTGCTGTATCACTGAACCATCAAGTATACGGATCTCGGTCATGCTGAAAGGAGCTGGAGTGGAGAAACAATCAAGTCAAAATGAAATGAGAGATCCCTTTGCCTGATCCGAGGCACCGAACAAGAGTGGAAGCTGGAACCAAGGTACACCGCCCTCTAGACCTAGCTTATAGAATGAATGAGCTAATGTCGACAGAAGGAGGTCCGCCATAGGTGAGGCAATGAGAGACCCTCAACTAAGGCACGAGAGAAAATAGTAGAGTGACGGACAGACTGACACTAATGATGATAGTGAAATGGAAAGGATTGAGTGGCGAATGGACGACTTCCGTTGTTAAAGCATAAAGGGCATGAATGACATGGCAGCGACTGACACAATATCATAAGGGATAGGGGACAGTGGGACTGAAGGTCATAATGTGTGACACAAGAGAGATACCAAGCAATGAAGGATGGAGGGCTATAGCGGGGTACAAAGGGACTCGGGATATACTCCATGAAGGCGATGATGACTCAACTTGGATGCTCTAAACAAGGGCGACTTGATGGTGCTGCCACATAGGGAAGGCCCAATGGGGGCCATGAAAACATGAGTACAAGATGGTAACTCATGACGAAAATCAACATGAACAAAGACAAGTAAGGAGGCAAAATGGTGCCCCAAGTACAAGTGTCGTAAGTGAGGAAATTTGATTTTAAGGAGAGGTGGAGTGACCCTTCTTGTACAAAATGTGTCCTGGTGAAGTTTCAAACAGAAAAAATGAAAAAATATGTTGGCTATCTAAAAGAAAATAAAACATGCATTTCAAAAGGGAAATGTTAAGGGTAATATTTCTTAAGATAGAGCGCATTGCGAGGATTAGGAAGGGGGTTGCCTTCGAAATCCTCTAAGAGGTATGCCCCATTACCGAGATCCTTTCTGATGATGTAAGGGCCTAGCCATAATGAGTCGAACTTCCCATGACCAAGGACATCATGGGCCTGGTCATAGACTAGAACAAGGTCGCCTTCGTGAAAAGTGCGAGGCTGGACTTTTCGGTCATACTGGGCTTTGGTGCATTTCTTGGCCACTTCCATGGTTTGCAAGGCAACACGGTGGTATTTGGAAGCACACTCGAGCATGATAATTCGTTGTTCTAGAGGTTGGGTGTCAGGGAGAAGTTCGACGACCAGATGCAGGGAAGGGATTTCACACTCGATTGGTAAGACTGCCTCCTCTCCAAAAACGAGGTGGAAAGGAGTGAACCCGGTGGCGGTTTTAACAGAAGTCCGATAGGCCCATAAAGTAGGGAAGAGAATGAGGTGCCAGTTGGTTTTGTGCTTATTCACCGTCCGTTGAAGCATAGTCTTGAGAGTTTTGTTGACTGCTTCAACTTGGCCATTACCTTGGGGGTAATAGGAGGAGGAATATTGGTGCTCAAAACCCAACAGTGAGGATAGCTCGCACCATATCTCATCTTCAAAATGTCTGCCATGGTCAGAGACCAGTTTTTTTGGAACTCCAAATCGAGCGATAACGTGGTTAAAGAAAAAGAGGGCCGCGGTAGCTGCCGTGTTGTTAAATGTAGGCATGGCCTCAGCCCATTTTGTTAAATAGTCGATCGCCATGATGATATATTTTTGGTTACCAGTGGATGGTGGGCGACACTCCATAAAGTCGATGGCCCATTTACAGAAGGGACTAGTGGAGACGCCGGATGGAGGGGAGCTGGGGGAGCTCGCACCTTAGGGGCGAAATGTTGTCAATTGGACTAGTGTTTAACTGCCTCAATGCAATCACTGAAGAGGGAAGGCCAAAAATACCCAGCGCGCATGACTTTCTTGGCAATAGCAATCCCGGAGAGGTGGCCACCACAAGTGCCTCTATGGCAGGCATTGAGGACCTGTTCAGCTTCAACGTGTGTGAGACAACGACGAAGGACAGTATCAACCCTGCGACGATAGAGGTCGTCACCAATAAGGAGGTATCAGGGAGCTTGGTGTCGGATACGTCAGCGAGCTTCACGATCAAGGTGGAGAGCGAAATTTTGGGTTCGCAAATAAGTAAGGATATCGCCATACCATGGGTCGTCGGAAGTAATGGCAAATAAGTGTTCATCAGGAAAGTCATCATTAACTGGAGGGTCTTGCGATTCGGTAGGTAATTTAGAAATGAGCTCAGCGAGGGCTAAGCCTTTCTTACTCTTTGGTGTGAAAAATTCGAGGTCGAATTCCTGAAGAATAACGACCCAACGGGTGTACTTCCCAGTGAGGATTCGACGACTCAATAGGAAAGCCAGGGGGTTGGAATTAGTCACAACCTTGGTGGAGCGCATGAGGATATAATGACGAAGTTTTTGGACTGAGAACATGACAGCTAGCGCTAATTTTTCTTCATATGAGTAGGAAACATGGGGTCCTACAAGGTTCTTACTGAAGTAGTAAATCACATGCTCGATACCATTGTCATCTTCCTGGATAAGGACTCCAGCGACCGAATAGGTGGAAGTGGAGATATACAGGATGAAGTCCCAATCAAAGTCAGGAGGGCGGATCAAGGGAGCGGATGTGAGAGCCTGCTTGAGGGCATCAAAAGACTCATGAGCATAGGAATCCCAAACGAATGGGATAGTAGATCGGAGGATTCTAAGGAACCCATGTGCGGTGGTGGCATAGTCAGGGACGAACCGACGAAGAAAATTAGCTTTGCCTTGGAGACTTTGGAGCTGGCGTAGGGTACGTGGAATGGAAAGTTCAAGAATGGCTTGAACTTTGAAAGAGTCAAGAGTGATTCCATCCTTAGACACGATGAAGCCTAAGAGACGGCCGGCAGGCACGCAAAAGATGCATTTCAACGGGTTAAGGCGGATATTATACTTGCGACATCAGAGAAAAATGGTACACAGATCGTGTAGGTGATGCGCCTGATGCTTAGAACGTGCAGTGAGGTCGTCTAAATAAGCAAGGATAATATGAGCTAGGTCATGGAAACAATAAGACATGGCCCGTTGAAAAGTGGCGCCGGCGTTTTTGAGGCCGAAAGGCATGACCCGGTAAGAAAAAGTTCCCCACGGACTAATGAACGCGGTTTTGAGTTGATCAGCAGGACGAATAGCAATTTGGTTGTATCCAGAGAAACCATCCATAAAGGATAGGACCTCATGCCCTGCACACTCATCAATGATTTGGTTAATGAACGGTGTGGGGAAGTTGTCTTTGGGACAAGCTTGGTTCAAGTCGCGAAAGTCTGTGCAGACACGGATGGTGCCTTGTTTCTTGAGAACGGGAACTGGGTTGGATACCCAAGTGGTGTATTCAATGGGGTAAATGAAACCAGCCTACTTGAGCTTATCGATTTCGGCTTTGATAGCGTCACGTCTGGAAGGATGAATGGGTCTCAACTTTTGACGAACTGGTTTGGCATCAAGCCATGTGTCGATATGGTGTTCAACAATGGCGGGATCGAGTCCGGGCATTTTAGAATAGGACCAGGCGAAAATATCGTGGAATTATTTGAAAAGCTTGGTGTAAGCTTTGATTTCTTCCGAGGTGCATTGGGCGCCCAAGGGGATGTATTCTTCGATTCCTGGTTTGACTGAAATGTCAATTTTGATGGTAGGAGAGATATTGGCCATGTTTCCTTCTTCGAAAGCATCAGGTGTAGGGATGGGATTTTTGAACCAATCGACTACATTGGGAATGAAGTCTTTGGTTTCCACAGCAAATTGGTCATGGGACTGCTGTGGGAGGAAGTATGCGCAATGGTGCATATTGTCCCATGGAAAGTCAGGGTTGGTCATGGCTTCCATAATGTCTTCATTGGACTGGAAGATGGGAAGACTGGAGGAAGAAAGGTCACCCAAGGAGGTAGTGATGTGTGATGGGTCATCAGGAGTAGAAGGGCTTAGGTGTGCAATATCAACAGATCCAAGGTTGGCTGAGGAGGAGCCGAGAGTATCTGCAGGTTGAAGGGTAGGTGAACTATCTCGCAATAATGATGACAGGTACAAAATGGTGGTTGACGGCTCTGTTGGTTCGATGGTGGGAGGAGGAATGTGAATGGGAGTAGGAAGATCCTCTGGTCCTATCGAAGTAGCCTTGAATCGGTGGTACATGTCCAAGGAGGAACGATACTCGTCAAGGCGGGGATAGAGGTGGGTGTAATGGCCGTGGAAATCGCACAAAGCACAAGGGTGGTTTGTGCGCAAGGTTTTGAGTTTCGGGACAGAGTCCGGGATTGTGACATAGACTTCGGGGATGTCAGAGTCAGGAAACGTCTCGTTGACCAGGATCTTGAGGTTCGGTAATTCAGGACACATATGGGTGGCGTGACTGACGATATCGCACAAAGCGCATTGGATAGCGGGCTTTGGCAGTCGCGGGGGGGGGGGTAGGGGTTGTCGGGGCGGCCTGGTCCTGATGGGTTGCCCCCTTACGAGCTTTGCCTTTCTTTCCCGGGGCTGGAACTACAGGGGTAGGGTCCTGGGGAGGTGCGGTGGGCCTGGAGGAAGTGAGGGGGACCGGTTGAACCAGTGTCAAAGCAAGGTAAGGTTTTGGGTGACCGGGTGGGGTAGCGGCTGGAGGGTCAATGTACCAGACGGGTATGCCCAGGGTCAAGTTAGGGAGAGAGAGGGTGGCCATGACGGGGACAGAAAATACTCCGGGAGGGGAAGTCAGGAAAGGTATCTGCCCAACAGGGAAATGACCAGGAGGGATGGCTCCGAGATGGTTAAGGCCTGGGGGAACCAATCCAGGAGGATAAAGGGGTTCAGGGATACCAGCTGTAGGGGGAGGGCCAGAAGGAGGGGGTCTGGCTGGCTGAGATGAATGGCTAGGATCGGGTTGCGGAGGGCGAGGGGGAGGTTGCTGACTAGCCGAGCCAGGCCGCTTACGGGCAGCCTAAGACGATTTCATCATGCAAACATTCGATAAGCTGGGATTAGTGATGGAAGGAGGAGGGAGATTAGGAAAAGTTCCAAGCAGGGAGGAATATTTGTAAACGCCGGGGGAGACACTGGTCAAGGAATCGACGATTTTCTTGTTAGCTACAGAAGAGATGGTCGTATCAGGTGAGGTCTGATATTTTGGCTCATGATATGTCAACTGGTCAATGGTGACTATCTTTCCATTATGGGGGAAATACATCTTGCGAAAAATCGCGGATGGGACAGTGAACATAGCGTAGGTGTAGCTTAGCCCCAATAGAATGTTGTAGTCTAGCGGGGCGTCGATGACTTCGACGTCAATGCAAACAGTCTTACCGGCGAGGGTGATAGGACAATTACGAAACAAGCCAATGGGCTGGGAGGCATGGCCGTCCCACGCTCGAAGGGTGATCGTGGAAGGGGCCAACTCAGGGGATCCGAGTTGCTTCCAAACCGAAGTGGACATCACGCAGGTGGATGCCCCCTCATCAATTATACACCGGGAAACATTGGCGTTCTAGATTTTGACTGGGATTTGGAAGGCGACAGAAGGAGGGAGAGGAGGATGGTCCGCTTGAGTGGTGTCGAAAACAATCATTTGGTCATCAGCAGGATCTACAGCACCCACGGCAGATAGTAGAGCCTTCTTTTGGGAAGGGCACGACTGGAGGAGTTCTAGTCTGGAAATGGCAGCAGGAGATTGTGCCAAATCATCTACTATACTATACGAATGAGCAGCTCGACCAGAAGCAGCGTTTCGACGTAGGGGTCCCTTAGGAATCTTGGTATGAACCTCAACTTTGGGTTGAGGGATATGTAAGGGGCCACTGGATGTCGAAAGAGGCTCTGTAGAACCTGAAGAAGGAGGCTCGGGGGCAGACTGAGCAAGAGGCTTGGGGTACTGGCAAGACCGAGTTTGAAGGTGAAGGTTGACGGTCAGGGAAGGATCAGAGTACATCATAAGGATCTGGTAATCAGAGGAACCAGAAAGGGAAGAGGGATTGGCGACCTGGCTGTCAGGTGGTTGGGTAGCCACAAATTCTTGCTAAGGGAAAGGATCAGTAAACACAGCTGGTTGGGTAGTGGCCACATTAGGAGGAGCATGAGGGGAGGCGTGTTGTCCACGCAATGTGGCTTGAGACTCCCACATCTGCCACATCTAGGGTAAGAGGGGACAATCGTGGGTGTAATGACCATAAACACCGCAACACGAACAAGGCTTATTTGTGCGAAGCGGCCTGTCCAGCTTGGGCTGAGTGCCCTGTTGCTGGTTGGCAGTGTTAGGGTCCACACCAGGATTGGGTCCACGGGTACCAGGGGCAGATTCGTTTTGATTTCCTCTCCGCCTTCTTTGAGAAGAAGGGGGATTAGCCGTGCCCTGCTGTGCAAATACTTGCCCTGGAGGGGGCTGTAAGTGCTATTGCGGATTTTGAGGAGGCAAGGGAGATGGAAGCGCATATGCTGGAGGAGCTGGCGCACTAGGCTGCGGATAAGGGTAATGGTGGGGTTGGGCAACATTGAGGTAAGCAGGAGGTTGGGCAAAAGGAGGAGGCATGTTGTATCCTGGATACATGCTACCGAGAGGGGGAAGAGTGCTAGAGGTGCTAGCCCCTCCCTGAGGGAGACCATAGCCCATAGGAGGTTGAGCGTACGGATGGGAAAGGGCTCCAACGATACCGTCGGCAGAATGAGATGCCCTTGGGGCGTTAGCGCCGCCGGGCCTGGGGAGGTCAGGAAGAACGGTATAAACATAACCAGATTGGGCGTAGATCAGGTCATATTTCAAGGCTATTTGGAGGGCGGCTTCTTCGGTTTGAGGAAAGTGAGAGGCGACATCTTTTCCAATAGGAGCTAAGAGGGTGTGAAGGAACCAGTCCATGTAAACCCAATCTTCGAAGGGGGGGGTCGACATAAGCTCTGTCTTCATCGCCATTCCTGAACTTGGGTGGAAAGGCGGGTCGAAGAGGTTTGCTTGAATGAAGTCAAGAGCTCCGTGCCAGTATCGTATCGGAGAGGGAGCTGGAAATAAGATAAAAAGGCTTGGGCAAGGGTCGCAAAGGTGGTATGGGAATAGGTGGCTTGGTCAACATACCATTTAGAAGCTTCGCCGGTAAGCGTGCGTTGGAACAAACGAAGACGGATGGAGTCATCGTTAATGGAATTGGAGGAACACCACATGTGGAAAGATCGGACATGATTGGTTGGATCTTCTCCAGTAAGGCCTTCGAACTTATGGATGTCGAAGGGGAGCTTGGTTGGCATAGCAGGCCAACCAACATCGTGGCGGATAGGGTCATTAACCAACTGATTGAAATCAGGGAGGCTAAGGCCTGCAATGTACGGCAACAAGGGTATGGCCGAGGTAGTTCTTGTGGCGGTTCCGCTAGTAGTGATTCCAGCATTAGGGCCTGGAGCACCGCTAACGTTAGGCCCTGGACCAGACATGGTGACGGTGATAGGGGGAGAACCGGGAGGAGAAGGAGAACCCAATGAATCATAAGAGGAGTTGGAGTGCGGACTCGGAGGGGGACTGGCTTGACAACGGCGGGACGGAGCAGGTCGATCGACCGGAAACTGAGGGTGAAGGCCAAGAAGTCTCCGAGAAAGGTGCCTTGGGGGTGCAATGATGACGGGAAGAAGGTAACCGACAAGGGAAAAAAGGGACAGAATCAAGTGAGGTCAAGGGCAGAAAAGGTGCAGTGACAATTGATTTTAGAGTCTTTGCCAGGCGGTGTTAACCAGGCGCTTCTTCACTTAGGGTCAGTGTGTGGCGTGCGTTAATTTTAATTTTTAAACCCTTTCCGTTTTGAGAGCAAGAAAAAAGTGTGTTGCGTAACTGAAAATAAATCTGCAGAGAACAGTATATAATGTTGAAATAACAAAAAATTAACAGCTACTTGTGCATCTATCTAACCCAAGAAGGCGGGTCTCTCAAAACTAATCGAAAAAAGGGGAAAAATCTAGGCAAAACACACGGAAAAGAGGCCAATAGATCTAAGGTCAAAAGGGACAGGGATCTAGAGGATAAAAGTTGCTGAGAAGAGGTGCAGATCACAGCCAAGAGATAAAGGCAAGGTGGCTGGAAAAAGGAAGGAAATCAGCAAAAAGTGGAAAGGACAGGGAGGGGGTCCTGAAAAGAGGTCCAAACAAAACGACAAGAGGTGATTTGAAAGGAAGAAAGGATGATTTAAAGGAATCTGAAGAGGAGGTTTCAGATCTGAAAAAGGGAAGGCTGAAACTCTGAAAAACAGACGGCTGAAACAGCTAAAACTCTTCCACAAAAGGTGGAGGGTACTAAAGCCCTAGGGGGCTAGGTTCCCACTTAGATGAGTAAAAACAGATCAGAAATAGGTCAAAGCAGGCTGATAGAGAGGCTGGAAAACCCTGACAGAAGCTTCAGAAAAACCCAGAAAAATTGCATAAAAATCACTGAAAAATTGGCAGGTCACAGGTTCTGACCTATTTTCAGTGCAGGTCATAGAAAATAGGCTGAAAAGTGCGACCTGGAGGTCCAGGTCGCAGGTTATGGGCCAAAAAGTGCGACCCCCCATTCCGGTTGTCTCGGCGGCAGATTTTCAGAAAAGTTGCCGTCTCAGTTGCGGCTGGTGTCACTTACCTGCGCAATAGGGCCAGAAACACACGGAAGTTAGAAATTTTAATGTTTTAGGGTTTTATGTGAGAAAAACAACATTAAAATAGGGAAAATATTCAGCTGAAAAGAAACCCTAGGGTCTGAAGTAGCTGGATATGCAGGAATATGAAAAACGACAGTGGTCGTAATTTAAAACCCGTGTGGAGTCGCCATTTGTTAGTATGAATCCTTTGTCGAAGTGTACGAAAAAGGACCACTTTAGCTACGCATAACTAATAGCCCTAACAACAAAATTCGTTGCCAATATCTTCAGATCTGTGGTTAGTTAGACAAGAAAAGAGCTGCAAAAACACCAGATCTATGCATGGAAAGACATTAAGCAGTAAAAACAAGGGTTTGCTCCATATACCAATAGACAAGACAAGAACAATTTTTGAAAGAATTTTTATATTAATTGGGCACCTGGGAGGAAAACAAAAAGGCGTATCCAATTATCCTCAGTGGGATGGGTTCTTGGAAGTCCTCAGCACTTCAGATCTAAGATTTCTCTCTCTTGTTGGTGTAGAAAACCCAATGCAAAGAATAGAGCTCAATGGGAGCTCACACAGCAAATGATGGAAAAATGGGACCAAGTGTATAGATCCAAAGTGATCTAATAGGCAAAAAAAGGTGTAGAATGGTAGGAAAAACCCTCCTATTTATAACAAAATATTGGGTCATTCTAGATCTTGGTGCATGGGTTAACCAGATCTAGATCCACTTTTTATGGAATATTTTATTATATTTGTTGGAGGGAAAAGGTGTTTGACTTGGGTCAAATCCCTTAATTTGTCAAAAATAAATAAATAAATGATTTATTTATCTTTTTAAGGAAGCGGTTAGAAGATAATCAAATAAATAATGATTTATTTAATTATTTAAGGGAGTGGTTGAAAGATAATTAAATAAATAATGATTTATTTAATTATTTGTGGGTGATTTGGTCATATTTAACAAGGAATATTATCTAAATAAGATTTAAATAATTATTCCTAGAAAATAATAAGATAAATAAAGGTTTATATAATTAATTTCTTTGTTTTTGGGTTAAACATGACTGGGAATAAAAATTAAATTATGGTTTAATTAATTATTCCATGAGGAAAATTAGACAAAATAGGTTTGTTTAATATTTCCTTTTGGGGTTTCCTGTTTAGGCCATAAAAAACCTAATAAATATGGTTTATTAAGTTATTTTACATAGTGAAAGCAATTTTACTTAGGGTAAAATTGGTCTTACATGGTGTACTTGGGTCCATCTAATGATAATAGGTTAGATGACCAAAAAATGGTGTAACAGAATACCTAGGGTCTTAATTGTCTCAACTTTATTTTGCTGGAAAACCAAACATTTCGCCACAAAATTTTGAATATCGTATTTAATGCCATCCCAAAAAAAATATTTCTTCACCCCGTGGTAAGTTTTTAAAAATCCTGGGTGTCCTCCTAAGGGAGAAGTGTGTAATTCCAAAAGAATCTTTTGTTTTAGTTGGGAGTTCTTATAAAGATATAAGTGATCTTTGTAACATAACGAATCATTTTTCCAACTAAATGTATCAGATGTACTAGGATCTTGCTACAACTTTTGAATGATTCTCCATGCTTCTTCATCCTTCTTCCATTCATCCCTTGCTTATTATCCAATCTGGTTGGATAATAGAAATGGCACAAAGAAATTCTTCCACCTCTTCATCATTTCTTGAGAGTGCATCTGCAACAACATTTAGCTTCTCCATTTTGTAGATGATTTCAAAGTCATAAACCAACATCTTTGTGACCCATTTTTGCTACTCTTCTGAAGATATTTTTTGTTCCAAAAATTATTTAAGACTATCATGATCAGTTTTTACCTTGAAGTGTCTTCCCATTAGGTAAGGTCGTCATTTCTTTAGTGCATGTAGTATTGCCAACATTTCCTTCTCATAAATTGTTAGGTCCCTATATTACTAGTATAGTCCCTTATTGTTGTTAGTATAAACCCTTATTTTTATTATTGTACCCTTGTAACCCACATATTGTTATTATTGTGCCCTTAAATTATTATTGTTAGGTCGACTAGGATTACATTGTGGCTCCACTAGGATTACATTGTGGCCACATGGACTCCTATATATAGAAAGGAGGTTTTGTAATTTGAATCATCCAAGAATTGTTCATTCATGTAATTTATTGGAGGTTTCCCCCTCGAAGTGGCTTATTTCTAAGGCATTGATATCTCTTTTCTTCTATTTTTGGAGCTAGTTTCACAACATTTGGTATCAAAGCTTTGAGATTCTATGGTTTTGCTGCTCCAAACAGGTCATCATGGAATTTTCGCTATAACGTTTTTTATAAAAAGGTTCAGAATATGAACTTTTTAGAGTGCGAAGCCAAAATCCTGAGGAACATTTTCAAAAATTTCAGAGCTTGCTTGACAATATTTTTGGAGATATGACCTGTGCAAGTTAGGTCATTTTGCAGGCTCTTGAATTTAACCAAAACAGGTCATGATGGTATTTTCGTAATAAATTTTTTTCTACAAAGGTTCAGAAGATGAAATTTTTAGAGTGAAAAGCCTCAATCTTCAGGAACATTGTCGAAAAATTTCAGATATTGGTTCAAAATATTTTCAGAGATATGATCTGTGGAAGTTAGGGCTTTTTGAGGCTTCTAAATTTCATCTCAAAGAGGTGATCGTGGGAAAATATTCATAGCTCTTTCTCTGAGCATCAGATTGGAATGTTGTAAAAATTGGCCACAAGCACGCGGATTTTAGTTTTAGATATATCAATTTCAGAGCCAAAGGAGGAAACAGTGACACGTGGCAAGTCGTACAAGTTCGCTCCACTGAACCAGTCCAAAATTAGGTCATTGTGGGAGATTAAACATAACTTTGCCTTGAAGAATCCAGATCAGGTCAAACCTATGGAATTTGAAAGAAGCTTCAGAGGGATACTACAGGGCTGAATTTAAGATATTGAGGATCCACAATTATAGATATAATTCAATTTCAATATCGAGCTCCTCAAAAGCAAGTAAAAGGTGTGTATTTTTTTTTTTTGAATTGCATAAGTCTTGTTTGAAGAATCAAGTTGAATTGATCTCAAGGGCTTATTGTAGAATAGATATCAGTATTGGATTCTAAAATGGCCCCTAAAAATAATTCAACACCCATTAAGCCTTTAGAAAGCTCTACTATGACTCATGAAGACGAAGAATGGAAACATGACATATCAAAATTACAAGAGCAAGTGCAACAAATTTCGCTCTCGCAAAAAGCAACAAAAAATGACATAGAAGTTTTGAAGAAGGCGTGGAAACTAAGATGGATGGTTTGAAGAAAGGCGTGTAATATAAGATGGATGTTTTGAAGAATGGCATGGAATCTAAGATAGATGGCATGGAAGATGGCATGGAATCTAAGATGGATGACATGGAAGCTAAGATTGATGAGAAAATGGAAAACATGAAGAATGATCTAAAAGCAGACATGGAAGGTTTGAAAAAGTTGATACAAGAAATGTTTCCTAATGGTGAAAATATAGTAGAGGAAACTCATGATGAGAAGAAATTATTTTACATACATTTTGAAGAGGAAGAAGAAAATGAACAAGAAGAGGATATACACTAGGAACCAACCCAAGAAGAGGAAGAAATGAGTCTGACCATATCATGAAATGCATTGGTAGGAATTACCACTCCTCAAACTCTCAAGATAGAAGGACATATCAAGAAGAAAAAGGTAATAGTGTTTATTGATTAAGGTAGTACCCATAATTTTATTCATTGTAAGGTAGCCAAGGAATTGAATTGTTTCCTATACCAGCACCAGAATGTCAAGTGATGGTTGCAAATGGAGGAAATATAAATTTCTCTGGAAAATGCCATAATATCAAGCTAACCAAGGCGGAATATGTATTGAATAGTCCAATTATTTCCATTCCTATGGGAGGTGATGATGTTGTACTATGAGTACAATGGTTACAATCTTTGGGGACGGTAGCTTTTAATTTTCAAGAACTTTTCTTGAAATTTTTTTCAGATTGAAAGGAAGTAGAATTAAGAGGTATTGCAGGGAAGATGGGGAAGATAATAAGCTCTAATGTCATGATAAATCTTCTAAAGAAAGAACAACGAGGCATAATTGCATAATTATTGCTCACTAGAAGTTTCAACATCAAAAACATCTATTTCTGCATATATCCAAAAAGTCTTGGACAATCATTCCAAGGTTTTTGAAACTCCAAAAGGACTCCCACCTATTCATGATCATGATCATGCTATTCATTTGATTCCAGGAAGTGTTCCTCCAAACATCAGGCCTTATAGATATCCTTATGTCCAAAAGAGCGAAATTAAACGTATGATTGCAGAAATGTTAGAGGCAGGTATAATTCAACCTAGTCAAAGTTCTTTCTCTGCTCCTGTAGTATTGGTACACAAGAAGGATGGATCATGGCGAATGTGTCCGGATTATAGGGAGCTCAATAAGCTCACCATTGAAGATAAATTTCCCATTCCTGTGATTGATGAATTATTGGATGAATTACATGGAGCAATTTATTTTACCAAGTTGGATCTTCGTTCAGGATATCATCAAATTAGAATGAAGGCTGAAGATATTCCAAAAATAGCATTTCGAACTCATGAGGGTCATTATGAATTTTTGGTCATGTCTTTTGGCCTTACTAATGCACCTTCTACATTTCAAGGGTTGATGAATTCCATTTTCAAACCCTTCCTTAGAAAATTTGTGCTAGTATTTTTTGATGATATACTAATCTACAGCAGGTCTTGGAAGGATCATATTCAACATGTTGATAGGGTGCTCAAACTATTGCAAGAGAAACAATTATATGCAAAATAATCCAAATGTTTCTTTGGAGTACAAGAGGTGGAATATCTGGGTCATATTGTATCTCACAAGGGTGTTAAGGTAGACCCTAACAAAATTAAAGCCATTAAGGAATGGAAAGTCCCCACAACCATAAAACAGTTGCAAGGATTTCTCAGGCTAACAGGGTATTGTCAAAAGTTTGTTAAGAATTATGGGAGAATAGTAGCACTTCTAACAACATTATTGAATAAAGATGCATTTTCATGGACTCTGGAAGAAACTAAGGCCTTTGAACATCTTAAAGAGAAAATGTGCATAGCACCAATATTTGCTACGCCAGACTTCACAAAAACCTTTATTGTGGAATGTGATGCCTTAGGAAATGGAATTGGTGTTGTTTTAATGCAAGAAGGAAGACCCATTAATTTTGAAAGTCGTCCAATCAAAGGAAAGTATTTACAGAAACCTATTTATGAGAAGGAAATGTTAGCAATACTGCATGCACTAAAGAAATGGATAACTTACCTAATGGGAAGACACTTCAAGGTAAAAATTGATCATGATAGTCTTAAACACTTTTTGGAACAAATAATATCTTCAGAAGAGCAAAAATAATGGGTCACAAAGATGTTGGCTTATGACTTTGCAATAATATACAAAAAATGGAAGCTAAATGTTGTTGCAGATGCATTCTCAAGAAATAATGAAGAGGTGGAAGCATTGCTTTCTGCCATTTATATTATCCAACCAGATTGGATAACCAAAGCAAGAGATGAATGGAAGAAGGAAGAAGAAGTGTGGACACTCATTCAAAAGTTGCAGCAAGATCCTAGTACATCTGATACATTTAGTTGGAAAAATGATATCTTATGGTAAAAAGATCACTTATATATTTGTAAGAATTCCCAACTAAAACAAAATATTCTTTTGGAATTTCACACTTCACCTTTAGGAGGACACTCAGGATTTTTAAAAACTTACCACAGGGTGAAGAAAGAATTTTTTTGGGATGGCCTTAAATCTGATATTCAAAATTTTGTGGTGGAATGTTTGGTTTTCCAGCAGAATAAAGTTGAGACAATTAAGACCCCGGGTCTTCTACAACCTTTATCCATTCCAAGTCAACGTTGGGAGAAGATTTCAATGGATTTTATCACAGTTTTACCCAAGTCTGAAGGAAAGAGTGTCATCATGATGGTAGTTGATATACTCACCAAGTATGCACACTTTTGTTCATTATCTCATCCATTTAAAGCAAGTACAATTTATACTACATTTATGGACACAATTCAAAATCTACATGGAAACCCAAGGGTTATTGTGAGCGACAGAGATCCCATTTTTACTGGAAATTTTTGGACGGAGTTATTTTCTTGTTTGGGTACTTAATTAGCTCATAGCTCATCTTATCATCCTCAATCTGATGGTCAAACTGAGATAGTAAATAAATGTTTGGAAGGATATCTTCGTTGTTTTGTATCTGATAAAAAAACACGATGGGTCAAGTGGTTACCTCTCGCTGAATGGTGGTATAACACTTCCTTCCATACTGCAGCAAAAATGACCCCATTTATGGCACTTTATGGATATCATCCACCATCCATCACATCATATTTGAGGGAAAATTCGAAGGTTCAAGCAGTGGAAGATCACATCGAGCATCAGCAAGAAGTTCTCCAACTCTTAAAGGATAACCTGAATTTGGCACAAAATCGAATGAAACAACATGCATATCAACATCGCAGCGAGAGAAGTTTTGATGTAGGAGATTGGGTATTTTTACGGCTACAACCATACAAACAAATGTCCCTCAAGCAAGCTAAGAAGGATAATAAATTATCGCCAAACTACTATGGTCCTTACAAGGTGTTGCAAAAGATTGGTACTATGGCATACAAATTATAGCTTCCTGCTTCTTCACGAGTGCATCCAATTTTCCATGTTTCATGCTTAAAGAAGGTTATAGGTGAAAATATTCCAATTCAAACAATATTTCCAGAACTTGATGAGGAAGGAAAAATCATGTTGGAACCTGAAGCGGTCACAGAAACAAGAACTCGACAGCTACGGAATCGATCAATTTCAGAGTATCTCATCAAGTGGAAGAACTTACCCACTGAAGATTCTACATGGGAGGATGAGAATTTTATACAGAAGCACCCAGAGCTACTCAAGTGTTGTGGACAACACTTTTTTGAAGGAGAGGGGCATGTTAGGTGCCTATATTACTAGTATAGTCTCTTATTGTCGTTAGTGTAACGCCCTTATTGTTATTATTGTACCCTTGTAACCCCCATATTGTTATTATTGTGCCCTTAAATTATTATTGTTAGGTCAGCTAGGATTACATTGTGGCTCCACTAGGATTACATTGTGTCCCCATGGACTCCTATATATTGAAAGGAGGTTTTGTAATTTGAACCATCCAAGAATTGTTCATTCATGTAATGTATTGGAGGTTTCCCCCTCGAAGTGGCTTATTTCTAAGGCGTTGATATCTCTTTTCTTCTATTTTTGGATCTAGTTTCACAACATAAATAACTTTATGTAAATACTTTCCTTTGTGTTATCACACTCAAAATTTTGCAAAGGTTGCTTGGATAGGGTATTCATGAATTTGATAAAGGGGGGTGAAAATAATTTCTATCCTAAGGCTAAAAATCATCATAAACCATGTCGTTTCAATCATTTTTCATTGCATATCATCTCAAGGTTCATTTTTAAACTTCATTCTCAACCTGTCTATTTTTACTGGATTTCGTAGCGCACATAACTATGAAATGACAGTTTGCACTACGGAAACACCTAAACTTTCTGTAGCGAATCTGTCAGATTTTAAACTGCTGGCACTTCAAAATCATGATTTTCTGTGGGAGACAAAGGTCTGAATGACATGTCGTTTTTTCATTGGTTTAGGTAAAAGTGGGGTTTTTCCAGTTAGTTATGGTAGTCATCATCATTTTAAATCATGATTGTTGTGCATTCATTCTCACTTTCCACTTCATTCTTCATCTTTTCCACCGTTAGGTATTAACTTTGTTTTAATATATTTCCACTCACTCCTACCCTTTCATTAGCTCATTCATATCCTACTTGTCATAGTTAGTTTTGATCTTTTGCATGCAGCGTTCTATTGTTACGAAAGCAGCTTCATCTTTATCCCAAAGCAACTCTCTTCCCATCCTTCTATTTGTAGGTGTCACAACAGTGATGAAGTTGAGCAGTATAAAGAGGATTGAAACCAATAAGAAGGTACATAAGGGATTTTATTTTATGAGTTTCGAACCAATGGATATGAAATTGTTGAACGAGGAGCCTAATTTCACTGAAGCCTTCAGAAACGGAGGTTGTATGAGATTCTCACAGAAGTTACAGGGTTTTCATATTCTGATATCAAAGGAATTCGCAAAACATTTCACTGACACATCATCTAAAGTAGGAATGTTGAACTTTGTTGTTTCCCATGAGACAATAGCCTAAGCTACAGAGATCCCAAGACAAGGTGAAGAGTGGTTTAAGTCCATTAAATTCAAGCTACAAAATTGTGATGAATTCATGAAGACTGAGTATGTTGGAACTGATATAGTTGGTGGGATTCCAAGAACATATTTGAAAGAAGACTACTCTCAACTGCTAATGATCATTCAGAAGTATTTCACTTTCAAAGGGAGGTTCCACATGGTGTACCAATATCACTTCAAGCTTCTATTGCATTTCACTGGTAAGCAAGCCATTGATATTTATTTTTACGTGTTTAGAAGCTTGAACAAGATGGTAGATAATGTGCAGGCTAGGCCAAAAAATAGCGATACATCTGTGTTTCATCATGGGATTATTAAGCCATTATTACTGGAGGAATTAGGAAAAATAAACAGATATTGATCTTATTTTCTCTTTCTTGATGGATATGAAGTTGATGTAGTGACTCCTAAGAAGAATCCTAAACCTAAGGACACTCACTCAATTCAGAATGAGAAGCCTATTAATGAAAAAAAATTAGAATATCAAGAAACAGAGCATAATTTACAACCTATGAATGTTGAATAAGAGCCATTGGAGATTGATACAGGACTTTCACAAGAGACATCAATCCCACTATCAGCACCTGCGAGAAAAAAACCAAAATTTACTAGAAAGAATAATAAAGAAAGGATGAAAAGGAGTAAAAAAAAGGGTCAATCAATTAAGAAAGGTAATTTGGAAGCCATACTTCAAGATATAGATATATAATACTCCTGAGTATTCTAGGTTGTTGATGTTGGAGGGAGAAGAAAGAAAAAGAAGGTTATGACTGCCAAAAAGCTCGACTTTGTTGGAGAAGAGGTAGAGTTTGTCTTCCAGCCAAGAAAACCATTGACTAGATCACAATTGGCCAAAGTTGTTATGTCTCAAGATATTGATAAAGGAAAGTAGCCTCTGATACATGAAATCATTGATCTCTCTCCATTAAAGGAATTTATCACTGTGCAAAGAAAAGGGAAGGAGAATATGGTTGAAAAATCAGAAATGGATCTCCTGAAAGAACAACTAAGAGAAGAAAGGGAAGAAATAATTGAGTTAAAATTGGAGGCAAAGAAACACAGGCTTGAAAAGATTTAGTTTGATCAGATGATGGAGAAATGGGACATTGAACTTTCAATTTTTAAAGGATCCATCAGTGATGCTAAAAGACTATTGAAAAGAACTCAGCCCTTAAGGCTTTTGGCTAAACATATTAGAAAGAGGAATATGCACTTTCAAGCTGAAATAATATCATTGAAGAATCAAGTAAAGGAACTTCAAGAGCATATGGAAATGATACATGATGAATTAAAAAAGAGGGACCTGAAAATTACAGTCATTAATGAACCTAAGGACACTCAAAGTTCAAATGACAGAGAAGGATAAAACTACCAAGGTTTGAGGAGTAGGGTAAATTTTTTACAATTTTGAAGATTTCACCCATCAATGTCTACTCATCAAAAGGTGAAATTTTTTAAAAAGGGGTTTTTTCCTACGTTTTTGACAGATTAGGAATTTTTGTAGTGCCTGCCAGGCTTGAAGCCCAAAAAGCGCTACGAAATTTCTGTAGGTGTATTTTTGATAAAAAGGGTGGTTAAACTTGAAATTAAAGTTTTGGAAAATTTTTCATTAGCCCTCCTAACCTATTTTAAATAATCATGGTAGCAGAAAGTCAAAATGATTTGTAAAAGTGTTTAAAATAGAGACGCTACAAAAAGTTTCTATGAAATTGCCTACGTCACTCTGTTTTTGCAGTGCGCATTTTTAATGAATTTTTTTGAATTTTAGAGGGAAGTTGAAGGCCAGCCAAGCACGTGGGAAGAAAAAAGGATAGAAGTGGAATATGAAAGCAATTTCATCTCCTTAAATGAGGTTTTCTTATCCTATAGATCATCCTAATGACAGGGCTTCATGGTCATTATTATCATTTCCCTAAAAAATAGGACGATCGATTTTTAATTGTATGGAGGAATTTATGTCATGCTCATGGCGAGTGCCACTCAAGAAATGGATTATCTCGATGTAAACATGCATTTTTTTAGTTGGATAATGTAATAAATAGAAGTAGAGTCCTAATAGGCCTCTAAATACTAAATTTAGTAGGTGTTAGTTTTTAGTTCCAAATATCTAGCTTATGGTTAGACTAGGTGGCAACAAATGGACTTCATGATCTAGCCTTGTTAGCAGATTCGATGTAAAGGTCTGATGCCTATTAATAGGAAATATTTTGATTAATGAAGGGTTGGAGAATATTGTGTCACACTGCTACTTTTGTAAAATATTTCATGTTTATTAATATACAATGGATATGTTGTCGTCTTCACCTGAGATTCGAATGATGTTTCAATGTGTTCATGTCTTATATGTTTTAGGTTTTTATTTGTAGTATGTTTATGTATAATTACTCAGAATTCATGGAAACCATGCTCTAACTTCCTTTAGATATTGAACTATTGCTATTTCCTATGTATATGTGTTATCTCTTCAATGAAATCTTCACTTACCTCAGCTTCCACAAGAAGGATTATGTTCATTCAGTTTCTTGACGTTGACTCCATTAGCCCAATGGTAGCAAATCCTCTATAATTTTAACTTGCAATTAATTACAATCAATTCATTGTCATAGCTTTAGCCATATAATATATTTTTCATTGAAAAATCATAATTTACCTTAATAGAGCCCTCTTAGATTGAAGAGGCTAATATTCATTTAAAAGTTGGTTGAAATAGTTACTCTAAGTTGTCTGGTGGAGCAGCCCATATATACCAACTTAGTGATAAAACTTTGATTGGATGACTTTAAAAATAAATGGGTCTTCCTTATTTCATTAAAACAAAACCAATTACATTTCCTAAGGCATCACATTCCACAATAATTTTTTTTGTGAAGTCTGGCGTAGCTAAGACCGATGCTAGTAAAATTGCTTATTTAAGATGTTCAAAGGCCTCAGTTGCTTCAGTAATCCATGAAAATGCATATTTCTTCAATAATCTTGTTAGAGGTGTTATTATTCTCCCATAAGTCTTAAAAAACTTGTGACAATACCATTTTAACCTCAGAAATCCTCGCAACTGCTTTATGGTTTTGGGGAATTTCCATTCCTTAATGGATTTAATTTTTTTAGGGTCTACCTTAACACCCTCGTGAGATACAATATGACCCAGATATTCCACCTATTGTACTCCAAATAAACATTTGGATTTTTTTTCATATAATTGTTTCTCCTCCAATAGTGTTAGCACTTTGCCAACATTGTTAACATGATCCTTCCAAGACCTGTTGTAGATTAGTATATCATCAAAAAATACTAACACAAATTTTCTAAGGAAGGGTTTGAAAATGGAATTCACCAACCCTTGAAATTTCGAAGGTACATTAGTAAGGCCAAAAGGCGTGACCAAAAATTCATAATGACTCTCATGAGTTTGAAATTTTTTTTTCATAATATATTTAGTCTTCATTCTAATTTGATGATATCTTGAATGAAGATCCAACTTGGTAAAATAAATTTCTCCATGTAATTCATCCAATAATTTATCAATCATGGGAATGGGAAATTTATCTTTAATATTGAGCTTATTGATCTCCCTATAATCTGGACACATGTGCCATGATCCATCCTTCTTGTGCACCAATACTACTGGAGCAGAGAAAGAACTTTGACTAGGTTGAATTATACCAACCTATAACATTTATGTAATCATACGTTCAATTTTTCTCTTTTGGACATAAGGATATCTGCAAGGCCTGATGTTTGGAGGAACACTTCCTGGAATCAAATGAATAGCATGATCATTATGATGAATATGTGGGAGTCCTTTGGGAGTTACAAACACCTTGGAATGATTGTCCAAGACTTTTTGGAGATCTGCAGAAATAGATGATTTTGATGTTGGAACTTCTAGTGAGCATATTTGTGCAATTACGCCTCGTTTTTATTTATTCAGAAGCTTTTTCATGACATTAGAGCTTATTTTCTTTCATGGTTTCCCTGCGATACCCAATAATTCAACTCCCTTTCCTTCCAAAATAAATTTCAAGAAAATTTCTTACAAATTAAAATCTACTGTCCCCAAATATTGTAACCATTGTACTCCTAGTACAACATCAACACCTCCCATTGGAATGGAAAGAATTGGACTATTCAATACATATTCCCCCATGCTTAGCTTGATATTATGGCATTTTCCAAAGAAATTTATAGTTCCTCCATTTGCAACCATCACTTGACATTCTGGTGCTCAGTACAGGAAAAAATTCAATTCCTTGGCTACCTTACAATGAATAAAATTATGGGTACTACCAGAATCAATCAACACTATTACCTTTTTCTTCTTGATATGTTCTTCTATCTTAAGAGTTTGAGGAGTGGTAATTCTTTCCAATGCATTACATGATATGGTTAGACTCATTTTTTCTTTCTCTAGGGTTGGTTATTGGTGTATATCCTCTTCTTTTGAAGTTTCTTGTTCATTTTCTTCCTCCTCTTCACACTCTATGTAAAATAATTTATTCTCAGCAAACTTATGACATTTAGTGTATTTTCTATCACAACTGTAGCAAAGCCATTTTTCTCTTTTTTATTCCAATTTTTGTGGTGTCAACCTTGTAGGTTGTGGAAGTATAGGAGTATCAACACTTCCATCTTTACAGATGTGAGTGGTAAACTTCCTTGTCACCATAATTTTACATTCGATTTTTCTTGCCAACCTGAATGCCTTCTCCAATGAATCAGGTTCCCAAAGGAAAACCTCGTGTTGGATGTTATCCTTTAAATTCCCTATGAAGACATCAATCCTATGTTCCTCTGGTATATCAGTTACACTTATATTAAAATTTTGGAAGTCCTTAATGTGCTCCACCACTGTACCCTTTTTTTTTAGATTTATCAATTGGCTAAAGAAGGTTTTTCTCTTTTTATCCTCACAATGTTCTATCATTTGCTCTGTAAAAATTGACTAAGCGACAATTTTTTTATGGGAGCAAAGCCATCGATACCATAAAAATGTATTTTGTTCTAAATATAAAGTTGTAATGTGTACCTTTTGTGTGTTTTTCACATTATTGAGCTCAAAATATATCTCCATCTATAGTATCCATGTTATGGGATCATTTTCATCAAACTTCCTCATATCGATCTTTGGAATATGGTGGGTATTCAATCCAACATTATAGTTTATGAAATTGCGATTAAAATTTATTTTGTTCTCATCGTGATTTTTCTCCACTATATTTTTTCCATTAGGAATCATTTATTTTATCAACTTTGCCAAACCTTCCTTCAAACCTTCCGTGTCTGATTTTATATCATTCTTCGTGTCTTCCATTTTTTCTTCCATGTCTTCCATGGCATTCTTCAAACCATCCATATTAGCTTCCACACCTTTCTTTAAACCATCCATATTACCTTTCACGCCCTTCTTCAAACCATCTAGATATCTTAGCTTCCATGCCTTTCTTCAAAACTTCAATTTAATTTTTTGTTTCTCTTTGCGAGAGCGAAATTTGGTGCACTTGCTCTTGTAATTTTGATATATCATGTTTCATTTTTTCCTCTTCCTGAGCCATAGTAGAGTATTTTCAGGGCTGAATGGGTGTTGAATTATTTTCAGGGGGAATTTTAGAACCCAATACTAATATCTATGCTTCAATATGCCCTTGGAATCACTTCAAACTGATTTTTCAAACAAGACTTATGCAATTTTAAAAAAAATACACACATTTTTCTTGATTTTTAGAAGCTCAATATTGAAACTGATGTGTCTCTGTAATTTCAGATCCCTGAGATTTTATATTATGTCTTGTAGTATACCTATCAATCTTCTTTCCAGTGCCACAGGTCTGACCTGATTTGGATTCTTTAAGAAGAAGTTATGACCAATCTCCCACAATGACCTAATTATGGATTAGTTCAGTAGATCAAACTTGTACATCTTGCCACGTGTCATTGTTTCCTAATTTAGCTCTAAAATTGATACACATAAAACTACAGTTTTTTTACATTCGCCTAATTTTTACAAAATTCCAATCTGATGCTCAAAGAGATATTTATGACCATTTTCCCAAGGTCACCTCTTTTAGATGAAATTAGGGAGCCTACAAAAACCCTAACTTTCACCGATCATATCTCCGAACATATTTCGCACCAAGATATGAAATTTTTACATGATGTTCCTTGGGATGTCTTTGGAATGGGTTTTGTTTTTTATTGTCTGAACCCTCGTAGAAAAAATGTTATAGTGAAAATTCCATGATGACCTGTTTGAAGTAGAGAAACCATAGAATCCAAAGCTCTAATACCAAATGTTATGAAACCAACTTCCAAAATAGAAGAAAAGAGAGATAAATGCCTTATAAATCAGCCACTTTGAGGGGGAAACCTCTTTTACATTACATAAATGAAAAATTATTGGATGATTCAAATGACAAAACCTCATTTTTATATATTGGTGTCCATGGGGTCACAATATAATCCTAGTTGGCCTAAGGGCACAATAATAAGAATATGGGGGTTACAGGGGTACAAAAATAGCAATAAGGGGGCTACAGTAACAAAAATAAGGGACTACACTAGTAATATAGGGACCTAAAAAAATATTTAATGGCTTAGAACAAACAAATGGAAAGGAACTTAGAGGTTGCAAGGAAACATATTCAATAACTCCATACAGAGGTCCAAAAAGCAGCTCCCGCATAATTGTATTTAGAATAACTTGATGCATCCATACTTGGTGAATTATCGACATTGGGAGAAGCCATGAGGAACCTCTATGAGGAGTTAGTCACCATGCATAAAGAAGTTGTCATTTTGCACTGCATGCAATATAAATGTAAAGAGAATGATAAATCTCTCAAGTTTGTTCATACATCCATTGTTATTGTGCATGAGTGGGGAATGTAGTATAGAGGAGCACCTCCTGATTTGGTAAAGAAGGCAAGGCAATAGGCTAAGTTGGAGAGATTGAAAGTCCAGATGCTTATCTAAGGAAACAAACAAATCAACTCTTTCATAACCAAAATTTAGGCCTCTTATGCACGGTTGTATAAAAACGTGGATTTCATGGTGAATTCAAAAAAAATCCCTTTAGTTGGAACACTCAACAAAGATAAAGGTAGAAACAAGGTCAGACAGGAATTTGATGAATACTTGGACCAATTCAAGTAGATTTCTACCAAGGGATAGATAGAGGTTAACATGCATGATATGTAGAATTACATTGGTGGCCCTACCAATATCAACACCATGTTGTTCCTATTGAATAAGGAAACTTAGAATGGCTCTAAGACCATGTACCCATATGTAATGGAGACTAGATTCCACTTCCAACATGATTCCATTGCAAATTTTGATGGAATCATCGCACAATATAAAGTTTGGCATCACTATCTGACCGAGAAGCTACAAGTTGAAGTGGTTGAGATAGAGTTTCCCTAAACTCAATATTGACATTTTTTTTTGTCTTATTAGTCTTGTTTAGTTGACTCTAACCAATTTTGTCTTATATGGGTATTTGTAATATTGTATTTAAAATATTTTTGTAAGTGGAATTCAAGTGTCAATTTTGGAATATGAAGATTCATTATGTAAAATAAGTAAAAGAGTAATGAGGTAACTCAAATATTTACAAAGGAAGATCAATATTCATCTCATATGTTATAAATATACCCTCATAACTCATGTAAAGGGTTTTTAGCTAGTCTTTTGGCTAAGGATCGAAAGCTAGGGAGTTTTGTTAAGAGCCTTGGCTTCTCCTTTAGCATAGAAATATTCTCTATATTTGGAGGAGCGGGTGTTGGATTCATGTCCCACTATTGGGACTAGTGGTTTTCCAATTGTATATTTATGTTTTGAATTTTCACTTTAATAAAATATTAGAGTTGGCACATCTTCATGCATATGTCATGGATGTAGTAAGACTATTATTGTTATGTTTGTGATATGTGTTATTTAATTTATGCTAACGCTTATGAAATATGTCATTTTCCTTAGTATTCATATTTTTGAATGTGTGTTGTTGTGTTATTTTGATCATGGTTATCTTGTGAACTATTTTGCAAGTTAACTTATGATTCTTTTACTGCTTGTGTTCCAATTTCAAGATAAGTACTATTACTGACTCCCAATGGACCCACTCTCTTTTCCTTCAGTGTTATATAACTTCTCATGCATTACACTTGAAACTTCATAAATTTATACACATATTTCTCCAAATTTATGTATACATCATTCTATATAGTTATTGCAGCCAAGGCAGGCCCTTAATATTGTAGCAAACAAATTTTGTACCTTAAGTTAAATACTTCAGAAGACTTGGAATATGTATATATCCATTGAGGATATAATAATATATATTAAAATTATGTATGAGAATGATGATTTTACAATTGAGAGTGAGGGGCATGCTTATATACTAGGCAATTTCCTCTTCATGGATCCCATTTAGACATGCCCCTTCAACACTAATTACTAATTACTAATCACTATTACAATAATCATTATTATTGATATATATATATATATATATATATATATAATATTCATAAAAAAAACCCATTACTTTGACAATCGGTCGTATTCTGATTGGGGATCCTACTCCAAAAAGTGTGGGGTGTAATTGGGACTACACATCAGGGAGACCCCCTGCACTAGTTGGTGGCATCCAACACTGTCAACACTAAGTCAATGACTTCCCCACCATCCCATTTATATCTTCCAGATTCATTAGGAATGGAGACACTCTCTCACCTTTCCTTTCCATATTAGCAGTGGAAGGGTTGGGAATAACTCTAAAGGAAATTTCAATGGAGAACAAAATCAAAGGTCTTCATAAATTTGGTTTGGACCTTCCTTTAACTGACCAAAAAAATTTTAATAATATTATGGGTATGGGCACTACTAACATCCAAGAGAAAAGGTACTTTATTCACATTATGGATGACTTCACTCAAGCTTCAATTATAGAAATCAATAAAATGAAATCTCAAGTTTAATTCTTCAATAGTTCATATCCTATTTAGAGACACATCGTAAAAATCCTTGGTTTCCATATCAACCAGCTCCCCTTTAAATATTTTGGAGCTCAATTTCCCAAAATTTCTCCCAAATGGAGTTTGTGGGAGGAACTTTTAAATAAAATCAACACCAAGCTAGTTGGTTGGAACTTTTGATCCCTCAACATAACTAGATTCTTAGTACTCTTAAAATTGGTCCTCCAAGCCCTACCCATATACCTATGCTTGAATCTTATAGCTTTGACCTCAATCTTATAGGAAATTTTTTGGATTCAACACTCCTTTCTCTGGGGAGGAGCCAATTTGCAAAAAAAAGTTGTCCCTCCTCGCATGGGACAAACTTTGCATGCCAAAATTGAAATGAGGTCTAGGATTATGGGATCCCTACACTATGCCAATATTTTTAGGATCCAAAACCTGGTGGATATGGCTCCAAGGAGGTTCTGATATATGGAAATCAATATCGTATCATAAACATGCCCCACATACTTCACTCAAATTATTTTAAATGATTGTGGTCTTCCCACTCTAGCTCATTCATATGGACCTTCGCTAAAAAAGGAATGCGTCTAATCTAATAACACTATTTTTGGGAAGTAAAGGATGGAATTTTTTCTCTATTCTTGGAGGAATCGTGGAAACTTCTCCCTAAACTCTTGGATAAAATAAAACTAAAAAATATGCACCTACAAATGATAGCTAGGGGCCTACTAACAATCAAGGACTGCTTAAATGATCCATGCACTAGTCAGCAATGGAGACAATGGCTACCACAAGAAGACTAGCAACCCAAGCCAGAGGGGGAAGCATGGAGTCAATTCTAGCATAACCTAAAACAAATGATATTCCCACTCTCCTCTTATCCATATAGACTGTGACAAGGTATATAGTTGGAAGGGCTGATTTACCATTTAAGAACCTTACCACATAGAAGTAAGGCATCAAGAATTGGTAAGAGATATGATCTGGCTGAATATTTGGAAACACAACTATTGGACAAAAATATCCTTCTTGTGGATCTTGGTGCAAAATCGAACCCTAACCTAGAATATCATTCAAAATCGCAACCATGATGGTCCCTCCACATGCCTTCTCTATCTCCTCCACTTTGAAAATATTAAACATCCTTTTAATAGTTTCATCTTCTCCAATGGCCTCTGTTTTCAACTGGAAAACATATTCAAATTTTATGATAAGGACCCAGTAAGTATTCTAAACACAAATTATTTTCTAATTTCATCTTGGCTTAATGGAAAATCCAAGTATTTTTCAATTCCATACTCAACAACATCTAGATACTCTCTCTTGAATTCTTGTTATGGGCCATGTGGAAGGAGCACAACAGTCACATCTTCATAAACCTCTCTCAACCACTTAACTCTCTATGGAATATCAAAGAAACCATCATTTCTCTCCCATGGAATATTATACAAAGTAATATCAAAGAAACCATAATTTCTCTCCCATGGTCACCCCAAGACTGGAAAGCGCATAGTTTAGAAGCTAGACTTCTTAGTAGATGGAACCTTCCCCCCGTACTACTTTCCTATTCATCCTCCCCAATATGACTGCCTACTCTAGTTATCCCTTCATCCTGGTCCCTGTGACCTCTCTACAGAGTTTTGATGGTGCCTCTAAAGGTCAAGTTGGGAAAACTAGATATGGTGGCATATTCATAATTCATCTTGGTTTACCTTTCTACATATACTTTGGCACACTAGGCATCAACAAAAATGATGCAACAGAGCTAACTACTCTACTTGACGACCTGTAAATAACACAAAATAAACGATACTCCATTTTTGTGGAAGGATATTTTCAACTTATTATCTAGACACTCTGAAGGCTCCAAAATGACACACATGTGCATAAAATATATAAGCCCTGACACTTGGAAGAATTGCCTTATCAAGACTCCTCTCAAATTGTCAACATAACTCTCATCATCCCCAATCACAACCAAATATTATGGAACAAGGTGGAATATATGCTTGCAAATTATGGTTCTTTAGACTCTTTGCTTAGGATCTCCTCCTTTTGGCATATTTTGGTGGCACCCCTCTCAAAAATATTTCTAGCATATCACTCTGAAATACATGCAGTCCCCGGATGGCGTGTTAGGTGTGCAAGATAGTGGGGCCAAACAATAACACATGTATGTCTTATTTTGAACTTTAAAAAGAAAAAAATTCTTCAACCTCTCTCAAAAGATTGAATTTTTGGATATGGCTTGGCCTTCCTAGTGACTAAGCAGTCTAAAAAATTACCTCATTGTATAATCAAGTTTTCAAGGAAATGAAAATTTACCCCACAAAAAAACATTTAGGGCCAAAATCAACATAGATTGAGCTCTATAATTTATATGTTTTGGAGAATTATGTATTGTCTTAGAAATTCATATTTATATGAAAAGAAGAGGCGTCAGGGAAAAGGCACCACAATACACAATCTGAGAAAGCATGAACTCATATTTGGAGCACTATTTATGATGAGGAGTTGAGAAAGTGCTAATTGTTGATACCATTTCCAAAAGATGAAGGAATGGAATTAGTTTATTTTTCATGCAAGAAAATACATTCCAAATCACCTTAAAGAAATAAATAAAAATCAAGTGGACCAAGGAAAACAAATATTTGCAAAAAAAATAAAAGGAATCAAAGTTAAGGAGAGTAATTAAAAAATAACTTTATAATAAGCTTTATGAAATCCTATGTAGAGAGAATGATGTTTGATATAAGTATCATGTACGATGATAATGATATAATCTATGAAAAATATGATGTATATCCATAGGTATAGTTTGAGCAACTACAGGTACAGTTTGAGCAACTAAAGGTATAGTTTGAGGAAAAGGAAAATGTGAAGAAAAGAAGCAAAGAAAACATTGGCAATATGTTCACAACCCAGCATAGTCCAATATAGATGTTCTCTTGAAGTAAATTCAGGATGCAAAGGATCCATAGACAATTTTCATTACATGAGGACATGCAATATCTCTAGTTTGGGGAAAATTTGGGGTGCATTTTTTATGGTCATCATTTCTTATAATAAACCAAAATTTCACATAATACACCCACCTTATACTTCATTTTTCCCACTTTTATCTTTATTTTGGCTCCAAAATTCATGTAAAAATTATCCAAGTCATCCTTTTCTTTAAATATGATTTTTTGATAATAAAAAAATGTGCATTTAAAATAAAAATTAACCAAGAAATTACCAAAAAAATTTCAAGTGCTCATTCATTTGAATATATCCAGGATAGCTGGGAAAAATCCAAGACATTAGTTTTGTTCCTTAGTACCTAAATATGAAAAAACACCTATTCACTTTCCCAAAATCATCTCATACATGCCCGGTGTTGGTGAAAAAGGAAGTCTTGGGGCAAGACCCAGGTTCAGGCTTGAGGCCAACAAGGTTTCCGTTGTAGTCTAGGACAATGTCGGCATTTTCACCCTGCTCGAGGGAGCAAGGAGTCTCACCCGAGGCATATTGTGACCTTACTAATATTAGAGACTAGATCATTGACATCGAGGAAAGGTTACTAATGAAATTCATCGCTTACGTGCATACAGAAGACATTCATATATCTCAACTTTAAGAAGCAAGTTATCATTCATCAATAGATATTCAGAGAATTGAATTAAAATTTTAAAATAGACATACATGCACCATAATCAATCAAGCATCAAATAATCCATAATATTGTTAGTTTCATATATTGAGATAGCTTTGATGATACTTGAAGTTGGTGATTTTGATATTTATGTATGTAAGGACATATTTTATTGTATATGCTATGGCTTTGGTCACTTGGTTGTTGTGTGCTTATGATAATATCTGTAGTTGTTGCTAAGAATTGATTTTTGAATTTAAGAATATTGTGATGTTTTCTCTTCAGTGTCCTATTTGGACATAGGTGTACTTAATGAATGGTGATTCGAAATTGAACCTTAGATCCATGAATGATGTGGTTATGTGGAACATATGGTTAAATATTATGAATTATGGATGATTTTTATTTGATTGTAGCATGGTAACCTCATATTAAGCATGATGTATGGGGGAACAGTCGTGCCAATAGGGATGCTCTGGGATTATGAATGACATGGAAGTCATTTCTCAAGCAAAATATTTGTGGGAAATCCCTTCACAAATATTTTGATGAAATTTGAATAAGTTAAGTATATGAAATTCATTTGATTTGTTGATCGATAGGATTGTGATGTGTGCGAGGTCTTGGAAGAAGACCTTGCAAGCGAAAGACCATCGAGATGGGTATAAGCTCACAATGTGGGTACCTTAAAGATTGAAACGTGGAGGTTTCAAAAGCAGAATAGATGAGAAGCCATGGAAATTGGGCGTTTGAGTCCTGAATCTGGCAGAAACATAAGAACATGGAGTCTTGGATATATGATAAAATGATTAGGACGCGAGTCCTAAATCCATGTAATATAAAGACGTGGAGTCTTGAATATGGGGAAATGTTTGGGGGCGCGAGTCCTGAATATTTAAAAAGATCAAGGTGTGGGACTCTGGATCTTTGAGTAGATCAAGGCGCGAGTCCTCAATCTACTAAGGCATGAAGATGCATACAATAGGGGTGCGGAATCACTGTTATCCGGAAGAAAAATACCACTCTTACTGGGCAACCTAATGATGATTTAATAATAATCATTCTTAACAATTTTGGAGTGACTTTCTAAAAATAAGTGTCTACCATTTAAGTATGACTTGCCAAAAATAGTAAATCACCTCACGATCAATGGGTAAGCAGTATACTTCAAGGAAAATCACTTCGGTATGATTAATCAATTGTAATAGTTCAATCTCGACTTGATATCAATGTTATTAATATTATTAATATTATTGTCTTTTATGAGACTATGATATTATTAAAAGAGGTATATCTTCTCAATCTGCTTCACACCTCTCTCCTTCATGACTCTCATGGCTCTGTGTAACTCTCTGTTTTAATCATACATTTAAGCTCACACTTCTTTTACTCATCTGAAGAATGCTTTATTCCTCTTATGGCTATTCATCATCTGTAATAAATATTCTTTCATTAAATATGTGTTATAAAATATTATCTTACACTCACTTTTAATGCATATATTCTGCTCTCCTTAAATAGGAAACATGCATACTCTCTTAATAGCATAAGTTACACTCCTCTAAAAAGAATGAGTATGCATATTACTCCTTTATGACAAGTTATTTGTCTCCTATATATGAATCTCATGTGTTCTCATTTGGGGGGAGGGGGTAATACCGAAAAGTGGAAGAGACTTGAGGAATATTGTGAGGAGAGATATGGAGAGTATCCAATTACTTCCAAAAACAAATCTAAATTTCTTACTAATCTACTAAGTATCTGTTGAGGTTGAACATGAGTGGTATTTAAGTGAAAACTATTTTATGAGTTTTCCTTGTCTCTCTCTCTTGTTGTATTTTGAAATCTTGTTTGTGAGCTTTTTTCACAATCGGGGGTTCCAAGGAGGAGTTCTCACTGATTATGATTTGGAGTGTGAAAAACAGAATGGTTAGAATGAAGTTTAGTTAGGATCGGTGGATCATATTCTCCATGATTGGAGCTGAATATCTCTTGAGGTATATTTCCATTGTCCTAAAATTATAGTATAGATTTAGCATAAAATAAAGGTAGGCATTTAAATTGTTGTAAGCATCTAATTTTGGTTTGAACATATTTATCTAAATATTGATTAGTTGAAAAATGAAGAACTAGATCAATCTATATGTATGGATGTTTAGATTTCAATATTGGAGTTATTATTGGTATAGTTTATGGTACTAATCTTGGTATTGTAGCATTTGAGAAAGGAAAGCCAAATATTGGTAGAGGTAATTTCAATAAATAAATTCCAAAGGACTTAGTGCGTGTTCCATGATTTATGGTTATGTTTCAAGTAATTAATAGATGCATGTTTTATAAATGGTTTTGGGATAGTTTGCAAAGTGTTTGACAAAATATGTGAATGAGTAATGTTATAAATTTATTTATGCACGAATAAGTGTGGCATTATAGCTTACATCGAGAAGTAAGAAAATGGACATGTGCCCAAAATATGCTTGGAGGGAATTAGAATCAACCCCTTAAAGAAAATGCAAAAATAATGGCAACTAAAGTATAGTTTGGAAGATCAAATACTTGAGGTAAGTTGGAGATAAATTTTAGTTATGTTCTGTTTCATGATATACAATGTTTTGTTATTCAAGTTGTTGTAATAGTATATCAATTTGACAAAAAGCCTTAATGGGTACAGCAGCATTCGGGAGAAACATGTGTTTGTTAAATTGTAGCAATTATTCTTCAGCTTGTCACTCATGTCAAATGAATTAGCTTGTGGGTGGTAAAATGTTTCAAGAACTCATATGGACGGATTTAGAAATGTGTGATTTCAATGAAAGCATATATTGATATGTAACTGCGGGTTGTTTTTCCTCATGTAGAGGTGTAGTTGTAAGTTTTCATTCCATATGTTTGACAAAAGTCATAAATGAAACATTTAGGCTATAAATTTTGTTGTTTTAAAAAATCAAATTTAAGAGGAAATATAACCAAATTCAGCTCACTTCGGGAGTATCCGTACCAATAGGCCATTTCACCCCAACTTTAGTTCAAAAATCAAGGTTTAGGACATCGATTCCCAAATCTGCTACCCATTTTGCAGTTTCTTTGTTGCATGTCGACACTTTGTTGTTTTGTTTCTTTGTTTGGTTCTTTTTATATTGGAAGCGCAGTAATTTATAGTGATGAATCTAATATAAGCTAACCATGGAAATATTTTTTAAAGTATAAATGGTTAATAATTTTAAAATTACATTAATATTACGGCAACTTGTTTTATAATTTTGTAACTATTTGTCAAAATTCCTCAATGGGCGTACCTTACAATATTGTGAGCTATGTTTGAAATTTCTAAATATTTACATTAAATGGTATAAATTGAATGAATAATCATATAAAGTAGTCTACTAATATCTTAAATTTCCAATTAGTATTTTCTTACAAAAAAAAAAAATGAAGTCATGCTTTGGATTCATGTTAGCTAATTGTTTGTGGCCATAAAGATAATGGTTGTAAGTGTTTGACAAAATGCCTCAATCGTTTTCGATCCATACTTGTAAATTGGTTTTCATAATGTTCAATGGTTGCATCTAATTACGTTTATGAACCGTCCATAAAACAAAAGTCTTAAGTTAATTTAGATTTGCAATCGAGTATTTCTAGCGTAATAACTCATTAAGTTAAAGGTCTACATTTTGAAAAGTCAAAATTGCGGTAAGTAATTTGTTGCAATATCGGCTCACATATGAATTCCTAATTATGGGATGCCAACTCTATATAATTTAAATTATCCTTTTAAGAAAATAATTCATAAACATGTTATTAGTCACTCTTGAACACATTTAATTACAACATAATTAACAATTAGCTTATTGGTGGATGTAAAGGTTGACATTATTAATACTAAACAATTTATATTTTAAAAAGAGTGATTTTAAGTCATGCGAGAGCAAATCTATGGTTGCTTAGTTTTTTGGATCTTGATAAACCTTGAACTTGGTAGCTTTTTGAAGATAAGTTGATAGAATTCGGGGTGGTGTAAAGACTAATAACTTCTATATATAAAAAAATAAAATAATAATAAATAAATAAATAATAAATAATAATAAATAAATAAAAATAATATATGGCATTTTGATTTAATATAATATTTATCTATAATAATTATGGTAGGTAAGGTGGGACCTTACAAATACGCAACACAAAATCAATTTGATTCCATTAACTTGGCTCAAAATAGTATAAACACACTCTGGAGTCTGGGTTTCGTTCGGTACATACGATTCCGTAGAGCTCTCCCTAGGCTCTCTCTATCGACCTCTCTCCTAACTAACTATCGTCGAGTCGCTTCTTCCCTACTTATATGTTCCTACCGGTGTGCCTATCGGTCTTTGCCCCTTTTCCGCTCACGTGTTCCCTTCGAACTATATGGCGACTTTTGTTTCTTCATCAGGAAGGTCTATGTTCTGTTTTTCCTTGTATCCCATCTACACTATTTGTGTCGTCATATGTTTATATACCCTTTACCTTCCTTGGGATTTTCCACAACGCGACATCTCCCTACCTACTGTGATTGCTTTACTTTGTCTTGAGGTTCTCAGCAAATCCAAAGCTATCTTGTCAAAACAAAGGCCCCAACAAGCCCCAGGTATTGTGTTATTGACTCGTCCCAAGTCAATATTTTCTGTTGCGGCTTCTAGTGGTCTGTCCAGTTCACCGTCTTCGACAGTTTCCCTTTGTTGCTTCTACATCTGTTCTTTCTTGTTTGATTTTCCCTCTTTCAAAAAGGCCCCAAATCGGAGCCTCGATCATTGTTGTTGTCTTGAGCTGCAGCCAGACTTGAATTCTTCTTTCCATGCCTTTATCATAGGCTCCATCTCGGTGATGACTCTATCAGCCTAAGTCGCATCCATTACGCGCGGAAATTTTTTGAACACTTCACGGATTTTGGGTTCGACTCCGGACACCGATTTGTTGAATTGCCTCCACATTTTGTTTCACGGAGTTGCCATAGGTCACTGAGAAGTTGCTTCATCATTGATGGTGTTCCTTGATGGCTTTGAATATGTCTTTCGAGTACGTCTACTTGAGGTAATTTCGATGCGGTGGCCCGGACTCTGTGGTCCCCCTTATTTCGAGGAATATCTTCTTTGCCAATTGCTCCAAAATGGGTTGAGAGCCCAGCCTTCATTGTTAGTGAATTGGAACACTCGTCCTGATTTGCTCCGGCAAGATGTATGCTTGCTTTACTATTGTTCAGAGTGTTTCCTTCATACTCTGCATATCTCTGTGTACATTCCGATACCTCCTTGGCATACACTATAGAGGGATACGGTAGTTTTTGGTCTTACTACAATGTCTCTCTCATCTCTTGGTTTGTTAAGTTAGCTGGCCTTGTTTTACCTAAATGGATCTATCGACCATTGAGCATGATGAAATATCTTGCATGTGTGCTGCTATCTAGGCGATGATTGTTGACCCATGGTCCTTATGAGCTATGTTACCTGATCTGGCCTCTTGTTATGAAGCTATCTTTCTCGCTGCGGGGTTGATTACGCATGATTTATGGCTCTCTGCTTGTCATGCTAATGTCTGTGGTGAAAATTCATTTGGGTCATTTTTTACATGTCACCTTGCTGTTGTCATCGCTTGGATGTCTCCACAAGGAGAGGGTTTCCCACTCTAAATTGATATTTCGGTGTCCTACAACCAGGGATATTAGTTGAACATTGTAGGTTGAGATTCGGGGAATGTCATGACTAGTGGATGGCATCGGCTTGTTGTATTATTAGGGTGGATTGTTGCAATGGGTTAGAAGCTCTATTTCGAGAGGGTGTTCTGCGGAAATGTGGGACCCTTAATGGATTAATAATTGTAAAAAGGTGCCATGTCCCATGTGGTTTGGTTAACCTCGGTACTCTGGTGTGCAAGGTTAAATTTTGCCATGATGTCAACATTCATTAGAGTTCCTGGTGGTATCGATTGCGAGATGGTTACGGAGGTGGATGGAGTGTGGGTGGCGTGGTATTTGGATGTGAATGAGGTGTGCGGTGATGAATTTTGCATATTGGGTGGCAATGAAACTTGTATGTTAAGAATTGATGATGGATAAAATGTTGGTAACGTGGAGGTGGTACGGTATGCTTGCTCTGCCTCTTCTTGAATTAGAAATTCCATGGATTTTGGTTGGGCTTGGTCTTCTCTGTGAGATCGACCACTTGCTCGGATCCCATGATTTGGGCTCTTTTCCCTTTAGGTGTTGGTATTGGGGGGTTTAGTTGGCTTATTTTTGTAGAGTGGAAGTGATGGTGGGTAGTAGTGGTGGGGAGTGGAATGTGATAGATGGTAATTCGGTTATGATGGGTTTGGTGATGGATGGAGATACCAAAAACTCATCGTATAAAATTCGGAAAAAGTGGGAAATACAATAGATTTGGTTTTAGGGTTTCCTTTATTATTGAAACATTTCACAGTGTCCATTTAATCCAACTCCCCGGAAGTGCTTTAAGGAGAATCGCATCAAATGAGTAAATAAGGGATCCATATGATTTTCATTTCCGCTTACGGCCATGAATGACTTCTATGTGGAATGCCTCCTCCATTATCTAGAAATTCAACGGCTTCTTATGGAAGGTATTTTCATCAACGTAGTATATTTGGGGTATAAGTTCATTAGCAAGACACCCAAACCAAATGGGGGAAGTATCTATCCACTAGGCTTCTTGGACTCTTGACTCTGTTACGTCATTATGTTACGCTCGGTACCCGGTACAACGAAAAGCTTCTTCGTTTACACTCTTTGGTCCCAGTTTTCACAGTATTTTCCATTGTGTATACCTCGGTTTCATTGGTTTGTCTTCGGTAATCTCCACTTATTGTACAGACTATAGTGAACTCCATTTCACATGTGAAACATAATTATATATTTTCTCCTCAATCTCTTTCTTGTGTGTGCAGTTTTCTGCAGAAAAATACTAAAAAAAAATTTCCCATTAATAAAACGTACTACAATTGATGTGATATACAAATGTCTAAAGTAGAAAGTATTGTTGGTCATTCTATACATTATAATGCCTCATAGTTTTCGTAGCGATCAAGTAGCAAGAAGAATTTTCTGTTGGATTGTTGATGAGATCAATTTTTTCTCCCTTTCCTCCTCTCCTTTTTTCATACTTTACGTAGTAGTCACAGTCTCCCACCTTTTGTAGCTCTCTTAGAAGTGTTTTGGAAGGCTAATGAGACATCACTTCCCATATTTGATAAACACTGTGAATCTATGTATATATCTACATGGTTCGGGATCTCCCTCTAAAATATGACAAGTCCATTATAAATTACAACATTCAGAGACTTGGTGTTGCATTTGCCTCCCAATATCCTAAACCTTTGGAAGGCTTCGGGGGTGCGGTATTCGGCCTTTGGATGCCTCTAAGTGCGGATGCACCCACGCTGCGCACGCTCCTCCTCCTTTGCATGATTTTCCAATGTGCCCTGCCTTTTCATTTTGCTATGAATTGGAATGATTCGCCAAAGTCAATATCTATCGATTATTGGCATTGTCATATTTTCGTCGATGACTCCTTACTTCGAATTCTTTTGTCGAGCTCGGGATCGACCATGAAGTAGTCTGTCGTCGTTTCTTTCTTGTTGTATATCCGGCCTCTTTGGTGGTATTGTTACGAACTTCGACTGTGGGAATCGAGCTTGTTGTTGCTAATACAATTTCTTGCTGCGATAACTCGAATTTTCTAGCGATGCACAAACATTTCCCTCCTTTATGCGAATTAAGTAGGATTACTAGCACGAATGATGTTAATGTGACGCCATAAATACTTAATTCTTGTTGTCTTTCCCCACGAATATAATCATGTGATTGAATTCTTTAGGGTGAGGTGGACTCTGTGGTGTTGTTGGTGAGCCGGAAGCGGGGGTAGACGTGGTGGGAAATAATTATAGCTTAATGTGGAAACTTTATTGTCTGGTATGGAGTTACCTGGTATGGCGGTTATTCGCAGAATTTGGATGAAATTACGGACTGAAATTGCTATGATGGCTCATTATGAGTGAATGATAGTTGACACGCTTGAAATGGCAACACTATGAACTCTCCCCCGACCACATTTTTTTGTGATGTGGTCTCCACATACTTGTGAGGGTGTTTGTTGATTTTGCGCGACTAGTGGGTTCCTAGCTGAGGATTCCTACTCTGGTGGGTTGGGAAATGATCAAAACATAAACTGTTCTGGCTCATCTTGGTGGTGAGAGAGTTATTGACTCTAATCTACTTACTTCTCTCGGGTACGAGAAATATTAAAATTAAAAGGATTTTGTTGTTTACTCATGATAGGGTTTCAGGGCATGCACCATTCACCCATCATTGAAGTATCTCTCCATCCGGTCATGCTAGCTTGACCTTGATTCCCTTATATCTATGACATAATGCGGTCCCATCCGGTTCATTTTGGTTGTCAGGAACTTTGGAATTTTTGTCATAGAGCGGTATTTTTCCACCAATAGTAAATGTTTTGTTCTTGATGTGGCGGTCACGTCGGGCCTTTTGTCGTTTTTGTCTTGAAAGTTGATGTAAATTCACTAAAAATATATATTCTTAGCTCACACACCAACTCATGAAGGCGTGAGAGATGGAGTCTTCTTCTGTCGTAATAATTTGATGAGGAAATTAAGAGGCTTGGTATGATAAACTACGGTGGTATTACTACCTCTTTCATGCACAATTGGAATGGACTTTGATTATGTAGTCTCTTTATGGTTGTCATGTATGCCCACAATGTGATTTGGTATTCTTTCATCCCATTCATCGCGTTTAGCATTGCATGTCTTTGTTGACCCTTTTTCCATAATTTTGTTTGAAAAGCCTGATGGTTTCGTTTTCTAAGGGTGGTATGGCTACTCTTATGGTGTTGTATCATATAATTATCCGGTAATTTAATTGTGGCATTAATGAAATGTGTGCCTTCATCACTCACTGAGCTCTTGGATGGATGAACTTGCGATGATGTTCTCAAAAATAATCTGGCTATTGTCTATTGTACGGTCCTTTAATGGTGCTACCTCACCTTGTCTTGTGAGACATTCGATTGTGGTGATTATGTATCTTTCCTATGGTGCTTGGCAACGGTGCATTGAAATTGGTCCTATGAAGTTCACTTCCCATTTCTCAAATTCTTTCACAGCCTCACAGATTTGTGAGGCATCTCATCATGGTGTGGCCGTCACCCATTAGATATGCATTTCTTCATATTCTTTGTGTCACAATATGAGAGTGGGCCACCATAATCACGTATGGTATTGCTATTGCGGTGGGTTTTTGCCAGGCTTGTGGCCTCTTGCAACTCCGTTGTGACACTCCCACAATATTTTTTCTCTTTCATGATATAACACATATATTTGTAGGATATGATCTAGGCCCATTTTATACAGCTACCCTACTATGAGTTGATACTCGAATGCTTTAACTACTAGGTGTCTTCTTTGGGTTGTTGTGTGTTACATTAGAATTTGTCCTGTGTTAAATGTATTGCTATAAATTTCTAGATAATACGGGATGGCTTCTACGTGGAAAATATTATCATCTGGAAACTGGTCATCAAGTGGTCCTCCGTTTTCTCGTTGTCCAATCTTGACAAATGGTTGGGACCGACGTTTAAACCTCACGATTCGTTCTTCGAAAGTGAATTATTGGAATAGTGGGATCCATCTGCATATTCTTCCCTCTAGTATAGATTTTTACCGGATATTTGAGTGCCAATTTATCTATGAAAAACTTAGATGTATCCCAACATGTGGTAAGCGAAATTTATGTGGCGAGTATGCACCATAAGCAAAGCTCTCTCCGTTGTTCTGTAATTCCTTTCTATCGTTGATAACTACTTACGAAGTATGCGGGTGATCTATGGAGGTTTCTCTTGGTGAGCTAGCACCTCCCCCAAACAAATAATTGAAGCATCAATGTGGACATGGAGCTGTTTATCCCAATTTGGATGGGCCAAATAGGTGCACTTGCTATTTTCTCTTTCAACGTGTCCAACGCTTTAATGAATTCATCATTCCATATGAATTGTTACGGTTACGCAACAACTTTTCTAGTGATGTTGTGATTTTGCGTAGTTGAGATGAACTACCTATAGTATCCTGTGTGTCCAATTAGTGACCTCAACTTTTTACATTCTGCGGTGCATCCATATTCCTAAATACCCACCACCTTGGAGGTCCCCCTTACTCCTTGCTTACCGACGACATGTCCCAAAAGCGTTCCAAAGGTACTATAAAGATGCACTTTTTGAGATTCGAGAGAAATTTGAAGTTGTACGCACCTATCAAACATTTGCTCTATTATTGTAGTTGCATGGATTTCTTGATGAAAGTTGTACATCGTCCAGGTGTCCATGTACATAGGAACTTATGGTTAGTCTGCGAATGTTGTTATTAATATCCGTGAAAGCACGAATGGTGCATTCTTTAACCCAAAAGCATGACATGAATGAGATTTCAGTCTCATTCTATAGTGAAAGTAGTTTATATTTTATCCTCTTTTTCTATTCTCACCTAATGATACCACAAGAAGCCATCCATGAATGAGTATGCTTCATTTCCTACATTTGTAGAGAACTTTGACACTAAATGGAGTTGGAAACGGAGGCATGAATATGTCATGATTGTAATTATATGGTCACATAATCTAATTTTTTATCTCTCCTTTTTAATTTATATGCTATTGGGTGACCCATTATGCTTCTTCAACGGAAAAATCAAGCCTACATTCAACATTTTGTCTATCTACTTTAAAATTTTCTTTTACTCTTGGATTCAAACGATCGGGTCTATGGCACTGCGGCCTCATCCAGTTTTAGGACTATGCGCATCTCCCCCATATCTCTTTTGATTCCTTTGAGCTACTGCCACTAAAGATGGAAATAGGTCTTCATATTCTGTAGTAGCTCAAAGATTTCTTTTGTGGTTTCGTATCCCAATAATCTTTGATGGATGCAATCTTGGGATTCTTTTGCTTCCACAGTTACTGCTTCTTTGTCTTCGGGGGTAACGGTGTAATACCTCGGTATTTATTTCCTCTTGTATTTCCCATTCCCTTTCCTTTTCTTCGGAGTATGTTTTAGATGTATAATATTTTCTAAATCACCATTGTCTGTCTCTGATCTATTCTTTTACATGCTAGTTATTCTGCGGCTTTACTTTGGACTAAGGATATTCCTTCATTTTCCTTAAGCCTCTTGAAACAATATTCTTTTAATTTCTTATAGGGTATTTATGTGAATCTGTGTCTCCCTTGAAAGAAAAAACATTGAGTAAATTTCTACGCAATTGTTTCCCAAGTGTTGTTCCTCTCTTCTTCTATTATGTTTGATACCAGCTGTGGAATGGTGTCTGGTGAATGTGTGAAGTTGCGTGCCCATAGAGAATTTGAATATTCATCTTTTCTCCACTTATACTCAAAAATGTTTAAATGTACTAGTGGATACGAAAATTCCCTCGGTAGCACTACTCTAGTTGCGGTCTTCCAAGCCGCATGAAGTATTGTTCTTAATGGTCTGGCAATATCTTCCAATTGAGAGAGGGGATTACGACGGGTTCCACCACCTTTTGGAATGGATTGTGGTCTTCACTTATGTCCATAAGAGGGACTCTGTGTCTATACTCACACCTTGTCTTCTGCTTTGGTAATAAATGTATTCATAGCTTGCATATTTTAAAGTTGGGTATTCTCTTACCTGCGCAACCCAATCAATGAGCTCTTACGAATGTTGGCGCATCTTTTGGTGTTGATTTCATATCTCACATTTGCCAATCATCCCAAGCCATATCGGTCAACGTCGAACTGAACACTTCTCCATTATGGTCACTCCTGTTGGGATTAATGTAATCTTCTATTTTCTTGCGGTCATCTCGTATATTTGATAGAAGCTATTGTGTCTTCTCCTTGTCAACGACAATAGTTTCTATGTATCGGGGTCCTTGATACGGATCCAATGGTGAACCACTGCGACCTCACCATCTTTGAAGATCATCAATTCCTTTTTTAAGTCGATAGTACACGTAATTTTCAAAGGCCCAATCTATTCCCGGCGAGGCGGGATAAGATCATGTCACCCCATGATATCTATTATAGTAACATCAACCTCAACTTCTTCCAACATTCCTATCGGTACAATGTAGTATTGATTTTCCATTACGAGTTTGTATTGGTGGTGTAGCGACCGGTTTTCCGTTCTTCCATGTGTTTCTAAGTATAATATTGACATCGATCCAAGATCTAGCATTGTGTCTATGATTTTGAATCTCGCAACTTGAGCGTTGTACGAAACTCTTTTCCATTCTGCAATTTATTTCTTTTTACTCTTCTCATATATTTTTCAGCTATGTTACCGAGTCTCGATGTCCTTCTCCTCCTTGCATGACCATTTATATATTTTTTTTTAATTGTTCCCGACGTCTCTCCATTGTTTACAATTTTCGGGAATAGTCGGAACCACACTCATCTTCCCTTAGGTGTGCTTGTAGGGAGTATCTTTCCTCCTTCACTAGATGGTTGTGGAAGCCCCATAATCGGTGTCTTCATATCTGTGAGAGTATTTCTGGTATACACAAAAATACGCTTCCACCTTCGGTCTTTGGTGAAAGCCTTGGGGATGAAGTTGTGGCTTTATCGGGTCCATTTCTCGTGCATCCTCTCTATTTTCTTCCTCCTCGTGTCATTATAGCTACAGGATTTCGAGAGGTTGAAGGGATCTACTATCCTTGTTTATGCAGTAACAAGTTATCTCCTCTTTGTACGTCTATCTCTTCTACCTCTTAATCATCTCTGATAGGTCTTCATTAGCATGTGCATTTACTCTGCCTTCGAGCACCATGATCTCCTAGGTAGCGGACGTTCTCTCAGCTACATGACCTTCCTAATCACAATTATAACACCTTATCGGTCCTCTTCATCCGGTTACGCTACCTCTCATTCCCATCGCTCTCATCATAAGTCTGTTACTCTATAGGATGACTTGTCCAATCGTTACTGATACATCCGGGGCATTTGTTCTCTGTGATGAGTTGTGAAGCCTGAGGGTGCGTGGCTTGAAGTTGTTTGGAACATTTGGTATTTTTGTAGAATTGGACACGGTCGTGGACGATGACTGATACCCCTTTTCATGTTGTGTGCATTCTGTTGGTGTTTGATTATGTTTATTTGGGAACTAGGAAGTGGGGTTGTGTTTGGTATGACCCTTGAGTGTTTATCTACACAAATCCCGCATTTTGGCGAGGGCTCTATCGTGGATTTTCGAAGTCCCAATTGGTTCCTGCGCAACCTCGGACAACATTTCAGCTACGTGTCCTTCATCAAGCAATGTGTAGACTACACATTGGGCCTTGTGGGTCATACCCGGTGAATATATTTCGGTTTCTCGGTGAAAATGACTATTTGATGTTGTAGCCCTAGTATGGATGGATCTTGCAACTTTCTGCTGCCCCTCAGAACTCCCTGCCGGGTATCAACCATTGCTTCTAATTTCTTGCATTACTTCCTCTGCTTGTCTGAAGGTATCAATATTTTGTTGTGTCAATGTGTATCATGATAGGGTGATTTAATGAACCGATCCCATTTGGCATTGATTTGGATCGATTGGGTAACTTAGCTTTCAATCGGCATTATTTGAATCTTGTATCCAAATCCGAGTTGTTTCTCCCTCCAGTTGTTTGATTTCCCATGGATCAGAAAATACTTTTGGTTCAGTGGAAGGCAACTTGAATTCTTGGACGAATTCCCTCTTAACATCATCTATTGTTGGGTTCTTGTGTGTACTGACCACATTTGATGTACTAGTGCAAAGCTCTTTCCCTTAATGTGGTTTGAGGGAATTCAAGTACTTTGACTACATCTGGTAGCAACAAGCTCTCCAAATTGCTTGTGAATACTAGTGTTGTTCTACATCATCATTGCCTTTTCGAGATAATTTTGGTGTTGGGTGAACGATCCCGCCATATTTCATTTTGTTGGTAATTTTCCCAAAATAAAAACCTGCATTTGGAGAGGTAAATCCCTATGGACGGGGCGATCTCTGCTTGAGATCGGGTCTGGCAACAATCGGACATGCGGTGATGCGAGGTCTCTAGATACAAAATGACAAAACATGATGGTTCCTACCTCGGGTCCTACGCGATGGTCATCGAAAAGGATGACGCTTCCTTGTCCTGGGGCCACAGCGAGATCACGATCATGCCCATCCCGCCAGACACACACACACATGCAAAGAAACACAACGATATATGTGTGAATCATATCTTGTAACCATACAACAATCGGAGAGGATGTGAATTCATTGCATCAAAAATAAAGAAACACGAATGAAACCATAATCAAAGTCATTTATCATTAAATACATAAAAAGAAAGGAAGAATACAATGAAACACGACATGGATCATGCACGGTGGACAGCAATGAGAATAATGAAGCTCGTCGGGGGACGGGACAGCTCTGTCTTTTAAGCTTGGCTCTCAATTTTATCTTAGCGATAGTCTCCTCGCTCTGTGATTCATCTCTTGCTTCTAGCTTGCTAAGGAAAGCCATGTGACTATGATGGGGTGAAGGAGATTGGGATCACTACAATTGTGGGATTGGCCCTATCCTCAGGAAGCTTCATGATAGGTGGAAAACCACTTCCCCTACATGGGATAAGACAAACCCCAACTCATTTTAGAACTAAATTGGAAAGTTTTATTGAAATCAAAATTTCGCCATTTTATTTTTTAAAAAACAATCCTTGTTAATCTTGGTGCGAGAAATACACGGGGATACGATTGCCGGTTGACGCACCTTCTTTGGTGGATTTTCCCATTGGCGCGAGGGCTAGCGGGCATTTCATTGCGCCGAGGCCAAAGATACATTTTTAAGTTTTTCAAGGAAACTTTCTTCGGAGGAATGATTTTCCTTGTCGAGGGGATGTAAGAAAGTGGTTACGGGTTATTTCTGTTACTCATAGGTCACAGAAAATTCCCCTCCAATGTGCAGGACGGGGTTCGGGGGCTGATAAATTACTATTAACAGATGCCCCCTAAACATGAGGCCGAGAGAGAGAGAGGGGTGAAATACTTTGTGAGAGCCGTACTCAAGCGAAAACATTGCCATCGGAAAACCTGGTAGACAAATACGAGCGTGTCTCAAATATATGATGTGTGGTATGGGCACGACCATCCATAATAAGTGTCGCTAATTGGATCCAAAGTATGGGCATGTTCAACAAAAGGATCGAATACATTACGTTCGAGGTATAGTCGCGGCCATCCAATCAATAGGTCGTGACGATCATGATAATCACAAAATCCGTAGCCTCGATTCCATCGGTCAAAACCCACGTTCTTAACTCCATCTCAGCATTCAAAGTGAGTCCTGGCAAATGTGGTACCGAAGTCGGGCATGCAAGAACATAATCTGATTACTAGCCAATAATGAAAGTTGTTAACGAATATGAAGGAACCACCAATAATGACAATGGCCCTCGAGGTAATATGGTATGATCCACGCCAATGGACTAGTGAGTTGGTATCAAAACACCGTAGAATCATTCGGTCGAAAGCCAATGGTGGCTCTCGCTGCGTCGAATGCGGGAAACGCACGCCGTCGGTGTCACGAGGGCTCCAAGGTGTCGAAGGGAATCTAGATAAGGTTCCTAGATAATGAGGCACGGGAAATCGACGAAGGCGAACGCAGTGAAGGTGAGCCTCTTTTTACATAATCGATGTGAGACGAGGAGAATATAATGTTTGACGAATCGGGATCGGTAGAGAATCGGGGGGTTGGGCGCAGTGGCGCACCTACAGAACCCCTTATCACCGACACGATGGCTGGACTGGCGTTATTTGACATCAAAATATTTGGGGTCTGTGATGATGGGCGAAACATATGAGTGGTCCAAAAAGGATGGCCAAACCCATGGAGGCAAGCAAATAATGAGATGAGATTTCCCCAACCGGAAACACGAATGCAAACAGAATTTTGCATGTTCCAAGAGCGACATATTGTCGACACGACGGTATTTTGGTTTCATTTTTCCCCACCATTTACGGTGAGTACGATTATTTTTGAACGAATTGAATGGGACAGCATATGCTTATAATATAATTTCGTCCTTACGGACATTCAACCTAGTACATTTAACGAGCCCTAGGAAGGAGGAACTCAAGTATCGTCATTCTGACGAGAATACGATGTCATCGAGGTTTTAATGAGTCGAAAAAGGAAGAACTAAATACGTCTTTTCATGTTTAGAGAGTTTGAAAAGATAGTGAAAAAGTAAAAAATCAATAGTGCCTTTTAGTAGATAGTTCCTCATGAAAAAGGTAGAAAACTATGTACGAAAATCTCCTAGTGTGGCTAGGCTGGTGTTCTTGTGCAATAAATAATCTGTCTAGCTCGAAAAAGGGGTAAACGTATGCGGGTAGATGTCATTTTGCGAAGAATTTAACTAGATCAAAACGACAAGCGTCTTGGAAATATTTTCATGTTTAGAGAAGTCAAAAAAGTGAAAGATGACTCCCGGTAAGTGACTTTTAGGTATTTTTTTACCGAGTCCAGAAAAAGTATAAAATATAACCTAACGTGATAGATGTGATGGAAGTGTTACAGCTTTTTGTTCTTTGCTTGCAAGAAAGCGAGCGTAAAGCCTTGGGTACCCGACAAAATATAATAAAATAATAGAAAAAATAGGCTTCAAAACCTAGACTTTATCTTGAAAAGTTATAAATGTGCCAAAAAATAGTAAAAACATGTTTACTTTTAATTTTTTACCTCTTATGAAGTGAGACGGAGTTTTCTTATTGCAAACTTGCAGTGACGATTACGGACGATCCAATAGAATCATCGTTCTGTCTTTCCCGGTGAAGGCACTCCTTTGCTTTATTTTTAATCCATTTTTGTGAAAATTCCTTTAAACGATTTTGGATCACGAGGGGAAATTTCGGTACTGGACGCTTAATTGGCGTGGGTATCGGGCATGGACTGTCCAGACAGACCTTTTGCAAATGGTTTGTGCCGGTTGAACAGCGCTCGGCCAAAACGGTCACACCAATGGTGCAACCTAAATTTCTGCCTTAAAATTTGCAAAATATGAACCGATCAATCGGTTTTTTTAAGTGTTCCAAGGGATCTAATAACGTGTTTATGACAATTTTGGTGCAGATACACAATCACAATGGTGATAGAATGGAAAGAAAGGGAACACAGTGAAGAATATGAAATGGCCATGGAGAACGAGGCATGTATGAACACTCTCCGAGATTGCGGCTTGAAAAAAATTCTTCATGACACCGTGTCTTAGGGTACAACTTGAGTTACTGCAGTACTTGATCAGCATTTGGGATGAAAACGAAGAGAATTTCAGGCTTCGGGACCAAGTATTGGAGCTAGAAGTATCCGACATTTATTTCATAACTGGATTGTCTCGGAGAGGTCCAGTCCCGATTTTGACAGGTACTAGGCCATCTGGTGAGAAAATGGTAATGGTGATGGAAAGAGTGTGCCCAGGGGCACGAACAAGATCAGGTAGTGGGAAGGTTGATATCCACACAATCCCTGATCTAGCATTCAGAGTAGTGCTCCATACCATTACACGGGCTGCGGGGTCGCAGGCTTCGCATGAGGCTACTAAAACACAGCTCCTCTTAGCATCTGAATGCATGAACCCGACACTATTCGATTGGGCCACTGCCGGAACAATGAACATAAAATGACAGTTGACGAAGTGCAAGAAGTCAAAACTGAAATAGTTTGGGTACGGATCTATCTTGGTGTCGTTCATCCTTGAATGGTTACCAATTTTCCAGGTCCAGGGGGCGATCGTTTCCGAGCCACCATTGAGGGAGCCACAGATGGCTCGATGGGCAGCACTCATGCCCAGATCAAGAGGGGGCCAACAAATGTCATGGAGGCCCGAGTTCTTTGTATGGCTTCGGCGACAATTGATCGTCGTAGAGGACTGGCCTTATGCTGGTACTGACTTCACGGGAGACCCAGATCTTCGACTCCCGGAGGGAGAAGACTGGGATGAGGAGCTGGGTAAGACTCTTTTTGATTTTGTTTATTTTATGATTTTTTGGATATACATGCATGCCTTAACAAACAATCCTATGTGTATGCAGATGTTGGCCTAAAGAGGCCTGTTGGGATGTCGCCCATCGCACAGAGCACCCCGCTTGCCTATGACCCTCAAGGTGAAGGTGGCAAGGGGAGTGAGCTAGTCCAGAACTTGAAGGGAATCACCCGTGGGATCCCAGATTATGCTCGCCTAGCAGATGTCCCATTGGCTTATTAGAGGCACACCGTGGGGGTGCCTAGTCACCTTCATTGTTTACTAAGGCGATTGGTGCGGGCAGTGACATGCTACCATGAGCACCATGCTGATTAGTCATCTAGGCTTTTCATTTGCACACTTTTGAGAGACATTTTGTCTCCAGCTATTATTAAACGGACATGTATATTTTTTGAATTTTATGTGATGCACACAAACTGCAAACATTTCGACATATATATATATATATATATATATATATATATATATATATTGGATGGATCTTTTTACATATGATGATGTTTTTCTACAAGTTGCGTAAATGTCTATCTAAAACCATGTTAGCTACTGCATCTGTTAATGCATTCATGTGTCTGGGTATATGTTGATATATAATGTAATCAAAATTTCTTTCCAGTAAACGAATACGTAGATACAGTCGTAAAATGGACTGGTTTCTATCTGAATAATGACCATTGAGTTGTAACACTACAAGCTATGAGTCCATATACACAAGTAATGCATGAATACCAAGGTTAACAGCCTCGTTTAATAATTCCAAAACGAAACTATATTCCGCGACATTATTTGTGGTAGACCCTAGACAAACACCTTGCAAATTGACTAACTCACCAGCAGGATTGTAGATTACCCAGGCTGCCGAAGACAAATTCATGCTACTGTGGGAGGCACCATCCACGTGACGAAAGGTGTAATAGACATCTGCATAATTAGGAATACCCAATCAACAGAAATACGCTTACAAAGCACACCACACCACACATGCACAAAAAATGAAATCACTCACTTATGTACACACACCACACAAGAATAATTCAAGCGTAGTACTTCTTGAGGTACAACCCATTTCTAGGCTACGCCAGAGGAATACCTTCATAGTCAATTAGCTCATAGGCCCCATTTTTTAATACTCGTTTGACGATATAGGGTCCATGCCACATGGGCTGGAATTTTCCCGCTCCAAGTTTATCGTGTGCTTGGTCGCATAAGAGGACGAGGTCACATTTGATGAAAGAACGTGGAGAAACCGATTGATCAAAATGGGCTTTAACCTGCTTTTTCTATGCTTCGATAAGCAAAGAAACTAAGCGGCGGGTTTCATCTAGTCGTTCCAGATACATGAGACGTTCTTCCTCCGGGGAAGTGTCGGGCAATAATTCCACAGCTAACTTCAGCGAAGGGATCTCACATTCAACCAGGAGAGTCGCTTCCAGACCATACACCAGCTGGAAAGGTGTGAATCCGGTTGTGCTCTTTACAGACATTCGATAGGCCCAGAGAGCTGAGAACAATTGGAGATGCCAATTGGATTTGTGGATACCAATCGTTCGTTGAAGCATCGTGACCAGTACCTTGTTCACGGCCTCAACCTGGCCATTCGCCTGAGGGTAGTATGGCGTTGAGCTATCATGACGTAAGCCCAACTTCGATGTCAGCTCTGCCATCATGTAATCCCGAAAATGAGTGCCATGATCGGTGACAATGGCTTGAGGAACTCCGAAACGCGTAATTACATGGTTGAAAATGAATTGAGCGGCTTTCTTACCATCGGAAGCTAATGTAGGCATCACCTCGGCCCACTTAGTGAAGTAGTCCATGACAACGATTATATAAGCATGCCCCCCGGCCGAGTGAGGGTTACATGTCATAAAATATATGCCCCATTTGGAAAAAGGGCCTACGGTAATGACAGGATGCAAAGGTAAGGGTGGCGCATGCATCTTGCGCTGAAAAACCTGGCACGCGTGACATTTTCGAACTGTAACAATACAGTTCTTGAATATAGACGGCCAGAAGTAACCCACAAGAAGAATCTTCTGGGCGGTAGCATATCCGGACATGTGACCGCCACAGGCACCACAATGACAGTCATTTAGGACTTTCTCAGCCTCTTCCAGGGTCAAGCATCGACGGAGCACAGAATCAACTCCGACATGATACAAGGTATCTCCGACAATGCGATATGGTTGAGATTGATGCTGAACACGACGTCGAGCATCCTTCGTCAACTCGGACCGGAAAGTGGATGTATGAAGATACACGATGATGTCACCGTACCATGGATCATGAGTGCTAATAAGAAAGAGCGTTTCATCTGGGATGTGATCCTCGGATTGGGATGGAGCGGAGTCTATTGGGAGAGAGCAGATAAGATCAACAAAAACCAATGATTTCGTCAATTTGGCGGTTGTGAAATCCAAATCGAACTCCTGAAGGATTACAATCCGTTTGGAGTACTTGCCACCCAGCAACTGTCGAGACAAGATGTATGTCATGGAGTTACAGTTAGAAATCACGGTTACCGTACGCAACAGGATGTAATGGAGGAACCGCTGAACGACCTGAACCGTAGCGAGCACCAACTTCTTGACATGGGCATATCGCGTTTCAGTGTCGAGAATATTCTGAGACAGATAGAAAACTACATGTTCATTTCCGTCATCGTCATCCTGTACTGGAACCATAGCTATCGTGCTAAAAGCGACAGTCAAATAAAGGGTGAAATCGCGATGATAGTCGGGAGGACGTATTAACGGAGTGTTGACAAGAAACGTTTTAAGTTTATTGAAGGATTGCTGAGAAATCTCGTCCCAATGGAAGGGAATGTCTTGTTTCAAAAGTCGCGTAAACCCCTTGGCCACTTCTGCATAGTTCAGAATAAAGCGACGTAAGAAATTGGATTTCCCCTGAAGAATCTGCAGTTGATGCAACGAGGATGGGGATGGGAGGTTAACGATGGCCTCGACCTTGAGGGGGTCAAGGCGAATTCTGTCTTTGGAGACGATGAATCCCAAAAGATGACTAGAATCTACGCAGAAGACGCACTTGTGAGGATTGAGCCTAATATTGTAACGTCTGCAGCAGAGAAAAATCTGGCGGAGGTGTTCAGGATGGTCCTCACGCCGAGCCAAATGGGCCAGAAAATCGTCCAGATACAGTTGAACAATGTGATGTATGTCATGAAAAGCATAGGACATAGCGCGCTGGAAGGTAGCTCCAACGTTTTTTAAGCCGAACGAGAGCTTCTTGTAAGCGAAAGTACCCCACGAACAGATAAAGGCAGTCTTATGTTGATCAGCAGGTAAAATATTAATTTGATTGTAACCCAATAAGCCATCCATGAGGGAATAGATCTCACTCCCTGCGTAGTCATCGATGATCTGATCTATAAAAGGAGTGGGATAATTGTCCCTAGGACGGGCCCGATTGATGTCTCGGTAGTCAACACAGACCCATATAGTGCCCTGCTTCTTATCTGCAGGGACAATATTAGAAACCCATTATGTGAGGGGAATTGGATATATAAAGCCCACGTTAAGAATTTTTTCAACTTCTACCTTTATAGATGCGGCTTTTCTGGGATGCACTGGGCGCAGACGCTGACGCATGGGCTTTGCACCTAGATAGGTTGGAATCTCATGCACGACTATATTAGGATCAATCCTAGGCATATTTTCATAGGACCATGCGAAAACATCTCTGTTCTCGCGAAAAAGGTTCGTGTATACTTGAATCTCTTCAGGAGAACAAGTAACTCCCACGTGAATCTTCTCGACTACCCCCGGTTTAACGGAGATGTCGATAGGCATGGTTTTCATGATGTTACTCAGATTTCCCTCCGAAAGAACCTCATGAGTCAATATCGGTGTTTGAAGAGGCGGAGTGGGAACTTGAGATGCGAAGCGCTCTAGACAATTAGACATTGCCCCCAAGCCGAGCATGAACAAGGAATGATGATGGCCATCGCTCCATGGCAGATATTCAAGAGACATCGTTTCAATGATAGCTTCATCATAGGGGAAGACTTCTCTCAAAGGATCGGGTGAATCTGCATCATCGAGCCAAGGGGATTGAGAATATGCATCTAGAGAGATGCTCGAAGGAGCATGTTTAGAAGGAGGAGGATCTGATGCAACGATGATATCACAATAATTGATCTCAATTGGAGTTAAAGGCATCGATTCTCTGAAAGAGGTCACCTGTTCAGGTGAAGGGATGATCCAAGGGTCATCTGACCTAGAGATCATGTTAACTTGAATGGTGTGCGGTGGTGGCGCGGGAAAAATACCCATGAGGACTGGGTCCTTGAAAAGACCGGGTCCTACACTATCAGGGGGATTGGGGATCTGATCCACGTAAGGTACGTTGTTCTCAAAGGATGAGGTGAAGAAAGACAACTGATCAACAGTGATAATTTTTCCCACATGAGGAAACTTTAGAAGCCAGAAGAGGGTGGATGGAATGCATAGCATGGCGTGAGTCCAACTGCGACCAAGAAGGAGATAGTAGTTGAGCTCGGCATCAACCACTTCTACCTCTACATTGACTGTCTTACCTTGTAACGTAATTGGTAAACTCTCGAGAACACACAGGGGTTTTGATTCTCGACCATCAAATGCCTCTAGGGCATTGGGAGATGAAGTAAGAGTTGGAGAGCTAATGGCCTTCCAGCAGGTAGATGAAATAACACAGGTGGAAGCACCTTCATCCACAACGGCTCTGTGGATGTTGAGGCCATTGATACCGACTTGTATAACGAGAGAAATTTGATGCGGAAGTCGGGGGACAAAATTTTCCAGTTCGAATGTGAGAAGACTAGAATCGGCAGGATCAATTCCACCGATTGTGGACAACAGAGCTTTCAGTTGCGATGGGCAACTTTGAAGCACTTCCAAAGCAGACATTGCAGAAGGCGCCTGTGCCAAATCCTCAACAATGCTGTAGTGTTGAGCAGCACGTGCGTTTTGATTATAGGAAGATTTTTGCAGAACACCTTTAGAAGGTGGCCTCACAACAGGTTCAGCGCTGGGCTTCTCAATTTCCAAAGGACCAGAGACAGGTGGGGGAGGTGGGCCATCAACGACTTCCTTCCCAGCTACCTGGCGTGACCCAGCATAATCCTTCGAGCACGTAGCAACCGAAACAGGTGCAACACCATTCATCATAAAAACTTGGGACCCAAATGGTGCAGATGGTGAAGGCTGCTCAACCATCTAGGTCTGATGAGATGGGAATGGTTCTTTGAGAACTGCCGGAGTCCCTTTGGAGCCTTTCAGAAGTTGAGTAACTTCATATCATCAGGGACAATCTTCAGATCATTGGCCTGAACAACATTGACCTCTGCAGTCTTACCAAAATCTAGAGGAGCGGGAAGAGCAAAATTATTGGAAGAATTCGACTTCTGCTTCCCATTAGAGGACTTTCGAGAAGTCTGAGAAACAAAACCAATAACACCATCCACCGATGAGGTAGCTGGTGCTTTAGAGGTCCCTGGTCGTGGAGCATCAGTCAAGATATCATATAGCGTGCCGGACTGAGAGTACACCAAATCAAGGTATTGGGCACGAGCGATGGCTTGTTCTTCGGTCACACATGCCCCCATAACAATATCTTGAGCGATATTGTTAACAAAGGAGGTGGTGAACCAATGAGTAAGAAGTTGATCAGGTATATCAAACTTGATCAGTCTATGACGACGTCGCCACTCATGAATATGATCAGATATGTGGGTGGCTTTATCCTGCTTAAGAGAAGCCAGGAGATGCGTCCCGACTTCATAACGAATCGGTAACTGGAAATGTGTCAGAAAATCCATAGCTAACATTTTGAAGTCTTGAAAGATATTGCAGGGTAGTTCTATATACCACTTAGCGGCAGCACCGGTAAGAGTGCGCTGGAAAAGACGCAAACAAATTTAATCATCCACCCAAGAGTTCGAAGAACACCACATATGGTAGGTCATGACATGAGCTTGGGGGTCCTCTCCAGCTTTACCTTCAAATTTAGGACAGTCATCGGGCACCTTGGTTGGAACCGAAGGCCAATAAGTATTGTGAAGTATCGGATCATTGGTCAACTTAGATACGTCCGACAATTCCAACGTGGCGAGGAAAGGTAACTGAGGATTGAAAGGAATACCAGGCCCTCAATAAGGACCTGTACCTGTACTCCACCCTGGTTGAGCATAACTTTGCCCCCATTGGTTCTTTCCTGGAGGATTCTGACCATAGGGGGTATAAGCCGTATAATTGGGTTGATATGATTGCTGATAACCAATGTAAGGGGGTTGATAACCAGGGTACTGACCCTGATTATATGTAGGCCCCGTTTGAGCAATGTATGGATTTGGCTGCTGAGTATAGGTATAGCCTGGTTGTTGAAGGTAATAACCATAACCTTGGGGCAGGTTGTAAACCGATCGGGGTTGAGCGGGCTTTTGGTAAGTGGGGCCCTGCTGAGCCTGATGAGTTGGGCGCACAGGTGGATTCGGCTGCGGCATGGAATAAATGGGCTGTTGAGCAGGGTTGACTGGATGTGCAAGTTGACTTGGTTGAACAAGTTGACCTAGTTGAGCGGGCTTCCCTGGTTGAACAGGTTGACCTGGGTGAACAGGTTGTCCTGATTGAACAGGTTAACCTGGCTGATAAAGGACACCAGGTTGGCCCGGTTGAGCCGGTTGGCTTGATGGCGAGATGGGGCCAGGTTTTCCCTGATAACCAGGTTGACCTGTGGCAGGACCATAAGATGGTCCCGATTGTGCAACATTCGGACCAATGGGAAACTGAGGTTGCTGAGGTTGCACCATAGGTTGGGAAGGGTGGATTTTGCCCCCAGGACTGTACAATGGTCCAGGTTGATACCCCGGTTGGCCTATGGGTCCTTGAGGTTGCCCTAGTTGGACCACAGAGTGAGGCTATAAAGGTTGACCTTGAGGGTTGTAGGATTGCCCTTGCGGACCATACAACAACCCCTGCTGGCCCGAAGGTTGGCCCTGTAAGGGTTGTCCTTGCGGGTCATATAGATAACCAGGTTGGCCCAAAGTTTGGCCCTGGAAGGGTTGTCCTTGCGGGTTAGAAGGTTTCCCAACCTAGGCAGATAGAAAACCTTGGACATACTGATAAGCCTCTGGAGTAGGAAAATGTAGCAGGTATTGATATGGAAAAACATAAGTAGGGGTACCATCTAGTCCATAATGGGAAAAATAAGGATGGTTGGGATCCTGGGAGGACTGACCAATCTTGGAGTTCGATGGCTGTAAAGAAAACCAATACTCCTCGGGAGAGATATTCTCTGGAATAGTAGATGCTATGTAGATGTCTTCAGGAAGTGACGCGGTCCTGATGGACTGAGTAGTAACAGCAAGTGTATATGCAGCTACGCAGATGGTAGTCATAACAGGTACTGACGTGACCTGAGGAGATGACGTGAGAGGTGTTGATGGCGACATCTCTAATGAAGGTATAATCGGCCTCATGGACGGATTCGATACTCCCATGGAAGCCAAAACGGCCACAATCTAACTTAAGGATCTATATCCCGCTGGAAGCGAAGGACCAGGCGAAGACATGATAGAAGACTTGAGGTTTTTATCTAGAAAAAGTTGGTAATCTTCACTAGATGTAGGAATTTCCTCACCAAGAGAAGGACTGGGTGAGTCCATATCTGACCCTGCCACAAGATCTTCTAAAAGACGACGAGGACTAGGAGGTATAATAGCATCTAAAAAAGGCGATCCTGATGTAAGAGGAGGGAAATATTACCCTACACCAAATCCAAACCAAGCGTTGGATAAGGGCCAATTGAACTCAACTGGTCCACCAAAGGGAAGCTAAGATAGAACCGGTCCCCCGTTGGGAAACTTGGATACAATAGGCTGCTGAGGTTCATCAGAGGACTGAGATACCTCTGACGAATCGTCTGTGTAAGGACTACCAGTAGACGAAACTGAGGGTTCCACCACTGTGACAGTAACAAAAAGAGTAAGAGATCAAAACAAAAGCACATGGGAAAAAACCAAGGCAAACAATCAAACGACCAATAAACAATCTCTAAAAGGGCGTGTGATTGTAGGTAATTAATTTTACCACATTGAAACTCGGAAATTTTACCGTTTCATGTTTTAAGAGTCGAGAAACGAGTAATAGATGACTCTATCTCTTTCAATTTGGAAACAAGCGTGAAATGACAAGTGCTTGATGATCCTTTCAAATTTAATGAGTCAGAAAAGATCGAAATGACCACTTTGGAACTCTAGGCAAAAGGGTGTACCAGATATCCATGAACTGCAATATACACCTTGGTTAAAAAATGAAAGATAAATCAACCAAGGACTTGACGTACGTGCAGTCAAGCTCCCCGAATGTTGTGTTCAGTGTTTCATGGGTATAAGGCAGCAGACTCGGCTACCTATGGATAAAGGATAGCAACCTAGTGGGGTCTCCCTTTATATACGCGATTGTACGGGGAGCACAAGTCCGTACTAGCGCTGTCTAAAGCCAAAAGACGAACGATAGCTACTAGGTTTAACGACGTCGGAACATGTCACTAGCCTAGACCTCTAAATATTTCGTTAATGTTTCAATGTTGCCTTAAGGTAAATTGAATAAATTTTAGAGTTGATCTTCAATTATGTTTCAATTTCAGGCCCTACCGAATGTTATGTCTCAAAAATCCTCTAAATGCACACTACATGCCACTACAAATCACTTTGTTCGATGAATAGCTAACTATGGGAAGGTTGAGAGCTTTTCAAACAATAACAAAATGATCACAAAACAACCACTAGTGTCTCTAATGCACGCTAATGAAACTAAAAGCTTTTCCTTTAGAGTTATATAACACTAATAATGCAGAAAAGTTTTCAATTTTCACTAACTAATCAAAAGCAAAAAGAATTGTTTTTTTTTGTATTTTCAATGTTTTAGAGAAAAATGCACCAAAAAAAATGAAAACTAATAAGAGACCAATTTGAGAAATGATAATGAAAGAGTAAAAGCAAGCAAGTTCACTCAACGCAAAACACACAATCAGAACTCAAACTAATAGAGAAATCCCTCAAAACAAAGAGGAATCCCAAAAGACTCATCTGAACCGCGTGATCTAGGCTCAAAATGAGACAAAGAGAAACTCGAATGAGAGAGAGAGAAATCACTCAAATAATGCAATGATACGATAGAAACCAACCAAACGAATGCAAGGAAGCAGAAACGAAGTTGACTGAACAAGAGAAAACCAAAAACTCCTACGGGAGGCTCAACACACAATAGCACCTAGATGCCCTAGGGCTAGAATGTAGAACTGAAGGTAGAGGGAAAACAACTGGAGGATGGAAGTCAAACACAGTCAATAAGTACTTCAAGGCACTCAGACAGTCAGAAAAACAACACCAAAACCAAAAATCAAACTCAGAGGGCTAAAAAACAAGTAAACCCTAGCACCACACAGGGTTGGCACGATTGTCTGGCTGCATCTAGCGCCAAAACAGGGTTGGCGCGGGCGCCTAACTAGAAACAAGCGCCAGCTGGCGCGACTGTCAAGCTAAAAAGCGCGTCAATCGAGTTTACTAATGACAGAAATGAAAAAGAGCAAGCAAAGAGTAGATCAGGTATGGTGGGAGCTGAACATAGGTTCTACACCAGAAAGAGACAGACCAGAAGAGAAAAACAAGCAGACAGAAGCCAAAAGAAATTGAAAGAGACAAGACAAACTCCAATCAAATCCCTGGTGGGAGTCGCCAGTTTGTTGGAGAGGTAAATCCCCTCTGCGGACATAGGTGATCCCTACTAGCCCAGATCGGGTCTAGCAACAATCAGACACGTAGTGACGCAGGTCTCTAGTTACAAAAACGACAAAACATAACAAGTTGCCTACCTCAGGTCCTACACAATGGTCGTTGAAGAAAGGATGACGCTTCCTGTCCTCCGCTTTGGCAGATCATGGTCCTTCCGCTTAACATGTCCGAACACCTACACACATGTGAAGAAACACAATGATACACAACATAGAATCTAAATCTTGTAACCATACATCAGTCAGAGAGGATGTAATTCATTGCATCAAAAACAAAGACACATGAATGAAACCATAATCAAAGTCGTTTATCATTAATAATAACAAAGAAAGATACAACCCAAGGCTCTAATGCTGGATCTTCCTTCGGCGGGTCGACAGTGGAGCACGTCTCAATGAAGCTCGTTGGGAATGGGACAAATCTCTCTCTCTTTGGCTTGGCTCTCAAAGGCTGTCTGGTGATAGTCTCCTTGCTACAGATTCAAGGCTTGCTTCTAACTTGCTAAGGGAAAATGGCAAACTTATATATATTGTGGAAGGGGAGTTGGGATCCCTACAATTGTGGGATTGGCCCTATCCTCAAGGAAGCTTCCATGATAGGTGGAAAACCACCTCCCATACATGGAGATCCGGAGCCAAAACTCCCAACTCATTTTAGAGACTCGTTCAGGAGTTTGTTGGAATCAAAATTCTGCCATTTATTTTTAAAAAACAATCCTTATTAAGCTCGGAGCGAGAAATACACTGGGACAGAGCACCATTTGGCGTGCCCTCTTTGGTGGATTTTACCCATTAGCACAAGGGCTGAACTGGCTAGTCATGCCAAGGCCAAAAGATCGGTTCGGTTTTCGGAGTTTCTTGAGAGGAATGATTTTCCTTATCAAGGGGGATGCCATGAAAGTGGTTTTAGGTTATGTCGGTGCTCACGAGGTCACGGAAAAAAGGCCCTCCAATGTGCGGGATGGGGAATTGCACGGATAGTGACAAATTATTTGTGTAACCACACATACATAGAAATAGGGAGCAAGAAGAAAATAACACCAGTTTCTTCCAATAACTTCTTTTAGAGAGTAGCTAGTCATTTTGAAAAATCCAACACTAGCATATACAATAGGATAATATGGTTTGGTTGCATCTGATACAAAAAATGTATGTTGTAACTTGGACAATGTTTCCTTTAAGTCCTTTGAAACCCGTTGAACAAATGTTTCACTCCCACGATCAGATCCATCAGATGTCCTCATTGAGCTTCCTGATCCCCTTTAAGTTTGACCTTGTACTTCCTCATCTGATGTCCTTACACCCACACCCTGAGGTTTCATTGTCCCTACATCTATTTTAACAACCAGTCCCCATGTTGCTACCCTTTCTGCCATGCCATATTCAGATAAGATTAGTCCAGAGCCTAAATAATCTAAATTTTCTTTTTCTCTTTTTTCATTCCCATTCTATTTGAGCAATTCCACAACCACTACTTGTCTATTTACCACTTCATTTTGGTAGTCTTGGGGTCCTCCATAAGAGATCACGGATTTTTCTCCTATACCTAAAGGAAACTCTTACATCAGTAAAGCATCATTTGCTGACTCACTTCTGATGGCGTATACAGAGTCATTTTTTTTAATGCCATCCATTTACCAACCGGTCCCCTCAATCTTCCAGATTGTGAACAATGTCCATGTTCAAGGCTTAGATTTTTCTCCTCATTTGCTTCGTCTCTCCTGTTAGAAGGAGATCCATCATAGAGAGACCTATTAATGTTTGATGTCACCTTAGAAGCAGAAGATGAAGTAGAAGTGCCTGTTGGGCTGAATACTTCAGGTGAACCTCGAGAATCTCGGTAAATTATATAAGGCTCATAAGGGGACTTCCCTAAACTATAAACAGTTGGTATTGTAGCACTTGAATTTAGTGGCTTTGATGAATCCATAGCAAGAGTCTACAGATTTTTTTACTGTAATCAAATTGTCATAATCATATGTTAAACTCCAACATATTTCATAATTGCAAATATCGTAGCTTTGAATGTGAAGGAACAAGTAACATACTTCACAAAATATGTTTTATAACTAAATATATATGCACTATTTGCAATAAAAAACCAGTATTTCTTTCAGTAATAGCCTAAGGGAAATTACTTACAAAAATGTCTTAAATGAAATTTCTAGTTAAATCACATTAGAAAAATGGTGCTTGTATATATTTTTTTTGATGATAACAAGTTATTCAACATAGAAGAAGACATTTTGTAGGAAAAAATGATTATAAGATAGATAATGTTGATCTATTCTATGATTGGAAAACTGTACTCTATCAGAAGAAAAGCCTCAAACATCAACAGACCTTGGCTAAAAATAGCCCCCTTTTTAGAATATGTTCTCCATTTTCTTTAAGGCAAAGGATGTTCTCTGCTCGGAGGATATGATGTAGGAATACAAAAGCTTTATCTTGACTTGCTACGGGGAGCCTGGTGCCTTTCAAAATTGGAATCCCAGGGAATGTTTTTGGATTTTATGTTTGTGTGAACCATAAGTGGACCATAAGTGGAGAACAATGATGATGAAGGTAGTAGAGTCACTCTGCAGCCTCTAGTGCAATCTTATATCTTGTATCCCGGTGATGATTACCACCTTTTTTCCCATGCAAAAGTCTCCCCTACAAGCTTCAAGTAAGAATTTATCTATATACAAGTATATTTGTTTCTTGATTGGAGCAGAAGCCAAATAGTATAACAATGTGGTAGTGGCAGATTCTACCCAACGTTTAGAAGAGAAATAGTACAACAATGTGGCAATGGCAGATTCTACCCAATATTTGGATCTCTGCAGAAAACTCTGGCTCATGTGAAGAACATCTACCTATACATGTATTCCTTTTCACAATGACTTCTTCTCCATTGGGTTTAACACCTAGTTTATTATTCGTGCTCCTCCTTCTCCTAGACTGTTGCCTTCCTTCGACCCTTGAAGCACATCATCGTAGGAATTTTTTTTACTCTAGAGAGTAGTAATTTTTCATTTCCTTGAAATTCTTGCCTTTTTTTTAGTTCCCTTGCTTTAATAACGACACCAATTGCAAAGGCTATGGACCAAATGAGAAGCCCTATGACCAAAATTACCTTGAAGAAAACAAACCTTTCATATTGCCTTCGTCTGATGCAGATTTCTCATTGCAAGGTCCCAGATATGGTTCTCAAAGCTCAATATTACTCACAAAGGAAGTTGCATTGAAATATGAAAACTCGCCAATACCAGGAACTAAATATGAGAGGTTAATGTAGAAGAAATTCATAGATGTTAGGCTTAGCATTACTTCAATAGGAAAGATTCCAACCATCACGAATGGTGGAACCATTAGAAATGGTGGAACCATTAGAAATGGTGGAATATATGATGCTCTCATATTCAAACTCAAGACCTATTATCTGCCCCATTGCTACTATAAAGCATTTAGGGCTCCTCAGCCTACATTTCCCGTGTCAACCATCTGTGAACCACTGAAAACTCCATCCACCTCATCTTATTTTACTGCCAGAAAATATTGAGCCCTGATATTGACATTGGTAATTATGGTCTTGCTTCTTTAGAAGTAGAAGTGGACAAAGCAGGGTGTCGAATTCAATTCCTCACCTTGATCACTGGAAACGGGAGAAGGGAAAAAATGCGATAACCAACCATTGTCAGAATTCGGTAGCAGGAAGAGGGAAAGACTCGGAATCTAGATGGAAGCGGGAGAACAATTAGGAGAAGTCATTTTTGAACATTCCCCACCAATAGGAGAAGCTTCTACTGTGGAGACCACTATCATTTCCTGAGGAAGTGAATGGGGATGTGGACTATTCAAATTCGTTGCACTGTAATCAATGTAATCACTTAAAACCCTGGGATTTAATCCACTCGTCACACAGTGGCCATATACCCACAGTTCACCTTATGCATCTGCATTTGGCTCTCGGTCCTAGAGTTGGTGTCATTCAATTTCACAACCCTAACCAACCTGTTAAACTCCCCTCCAAGAAGCAAGGAATCTATGCTCTGCTTGCTCTACTCATAAAAATTATGAGTAGAGAAGGAGCACTGAACTCTGTCCAAAACCTGGCAAGGAGAATACCGATGGGAAAATATATTTTAACAGGTCGATTTAGATTTTAGAGTAACCGCCAAATTAGATTTTAATAGGTAGTCAAATAAATTGCTATGGTCGTTTAGGTTTTCATTAAGTTTTATTTTTATGTGAGTAAAAGGAGGTCATTTGACATAGAGGGTGTATCTAATGGTGTTGAAGTTTTGAGAAAGTTATATTGTTATTATAATTAGGATATTAATCAAAATTATATTATATTTTTTTAATATAAATAAGAATGTTAATATAAAGAGAGAAAGGGGATATGAGCTTTAAACAAAAGGGAAATATCTATCAACTCTTAAGGAGGTGAAAAATATCCTTAAATCTATGAATAATGTTATCAATAAATTTAATTAGTTATAGGTATCCTCCTATTTTTTAGGAAGTTCACTTAGAGCTTAAAAATACCCTATTAGAAGCTAGCCATAGCTTAGAAGGCCTTCACATGTATTGTTAAGAGAGAAATGGGATAAATTTTGACTAAAGGAAGTAAGGAGTACAATAAGATTAATGTATAGCACCTACTCAAATCACCAAGAATATATCCAAACCATCAAGATGACACACTTCTCTAAGAAAAATTATGAAACACCATGGAAAAACTCATATTAAAACTTATAGCCAAACAATCAAGAGTTAGAATAGAGTGTTTAAGTGAACACAATAAAAATAATAAAGATTGGACATAACATCATATTCACATGGATCATACATATCTAACTATATGTGGTAGCTAAAGGAACTTCTTCCTACACCTAGTGTCCTTGATGGCTAAGGCAAGGTGTCATCAAAACAATGATACAATCATGAATTACATATAGATCCATATATATTAGATGGAAAATGATCAAAGTGACAGGAATCGTAGGGGTTGAGATGGCAATCAAATTTTAAAATATCCTTTAAAAGGCCATATAGAAAATGGGGTAACATATCCTATGACATCCAAATTGTGATATATGGTGGGAAATCATCAAAGTATATCTAAATAAAGATGTCTCATTGAGGTCGAGGTCAAGAAGAGGAACGATGCCTCACTAATTTGGTAGTTGAAGAAGTTTAAATCTTGGTTTGTCAATTTGGCCCTAAGTAGGAAAGGCAATATGGAAGGAGGTGACCCCCTTGGAAGAGTTATAAAGGGGAAGGCCACATAAAGCCTTATATAAATATCTAAATCCAAGTACCTCGTTCATAAAAAGTTCTAGACATGTATTTAAAGAATGTAGATAACGACCCGTCGAAATGTTGATAAAGACAATAGAACATCTCTTGAATCTCATAATAAACAGGGGCATCTACAGATGATGTGATCCTTTAATTATATCTCGTATATATGGAAATGCTAGGAGATATTATTAAGAAGAGGAAGGTCATTATGATTAGTTTCAACTCGACGTGAATGTAAACCCACTTTGAACGCACGAAGGGGGATCTGAAGGGTAGCATCTGATACTCTTGTGCGTATGTGGTTAAACAAAAAGGCCCCCTTTAATTTGCATGAAGTGTTCTTGGTACAAATCCATGTTAGAGTTGAGGCCTTCAAAATATGAGGTCCAAGTACATTGAATGTATTGTCTATAAATAACCTCTCTAACAACCCGACACAAACATACAATGATGTCATTTACATTGGAGGTGTAAATGACTTGAATTGTGTTACAACTTTAATTGCCCCCCCAAAAAAATGTGACATGCTTCCTTGTGGTGATGCTTCAACCCTATTCATGGAGAACAACATCACAATGTAAAAGGAATTTAAAAATGATGTAACTTTAATAGTGCCACACATTCACCCTTTGGCTCACTACTTATGGCTAATTTGAGGTTATTTCAAGCATTGATGTGGATAATATAATTTTATTTTCTCTTATGTATAGTATTCTACATTGAAACAATTGAGTTTGTTTAACATACAAAATATTTGTATTGAGGGTTCACTCATTGTGCATTATGGCTAGAGAGGCCTTGTCTTTGTGAGTGATCTATTCATTTCCAACTCCTTATGTGAGAGAGCACTACAAGCTCCATTTCAACATGAAGTGTAGATATTTTAAGCAATTCAGGTCGAGGCTTTGCAAATTATCCATTTTTTCTACGTTTGGCATACATGTTAATAATTGCATTACCCACAAACACATACCCTCATAACCAATACCTAGTTCTCTAAAAATCAAATTTTTTCAATATGCTCAACTAGAGGTGAAGGATTCTCCCAGAAGGTCAATGTGTTGGTTTATGGTGTTATTTTCAGCCTTGGATACTTATTGGTTAAGGGATTCAAGGGTCAAGGGTTAACGGCCAAGGGCTTTAGGCTCAGAGAATTTAGTGGTTAAGGACTTAAGATTTAGGGGGTTTATGTGTTTAAGGGGTTATAAGTTAAGGTGTTTAAGGGTGAAGGGTTAGGGGTTAAGGATCATAGATTAAGAGGATAATGAGTTATGGCTTACGAGGTTCATGGATTATAGGTTAGGGGTTAGTGTCTTAAGATTTAATGAGTCAAGGGGTTTATGGGTTATGAGTTATGAGTGTAGGGGTTAAGGGATTATGGATTGAGGTTAAGGGGATATGGAATACAGTGGTTATGGGTTAAGGGCTTATGGTTTGCGATAATTGGGCTCCTAATCCCCTTATCACCGCTATTGGGGTTTCCCCTATCGATTTCTCTCGCTACCTTCCCTCTAGGTCCCCTATCCCCTATGAAATTAGGTCCTAAGCCCCCTTCTTATTCTCTAATGATAGGATTATAGATCATAGTAAACCATGCTTACACCTCCAACTTATACCCATCCATGCTACCCTTGTGTCCTCTTTCCCCATTAAATACACCACAAGATACCCCCCCCCCCCCCACCCCACAACCTTTTTGGTCTTTCTATTCCATTTTTCCTAATGTTATGAACCCACAAATTTGGTCCCAATGCCCCTGCAACTACACCCTTGGGCCCCCTTGGCTAAGGTATTAAACACATTAGGGGTTATGGGTTGTGATAAGGGAGCCCCTAATCCCCTTATCACGACTAGAAATAGGCTCATGAACACCATCAATATCTACTGGAGGTGTTGCGATGAAAGAAATAATGAATAAAAAAGTTGTGGTCAATAGGGCAAGGATTATCAAGATGTTTAACCATCAAATGTAAACATGGTTTTCAATGCTAGTGATCTAGTCACTTAAAATACCCATAAATTTATGCTTTGGGATACCCCTAGGATTCAATAATTAATCCAAAGTGAGAGGATTTTTTGCTAAGGTGACAATGGTGACAACCTTGAGTTGACCCAAAGTGGCACTTTTGAGCCTTGCACAACTAGGGTTTCAGTTTCATCATCAACAAGAGGCACAATTGACAAGTGGCAACATCTCACATTTAGGGCACTTGGCCACAAATTTTTATGCATGTTTCTCCAATGAGTGTGCCTTTCACATTTCCCAAGGCCCAAATCACATACTTGGATGAATTTTGGATAACTTGTCACATTCCACTAGCTTCATGCATGAAGAGGAGCTCCCATCCTATAAGAAGATTTTGGAGGGTTTCATGGCATAGTAAAGGGTCACATGTATAAAAGAAGAATGCCATAGCCAAGAATAAGGAAATTGGTATTTGTATCACATGGCATAAAGGAGAAGGACATAGGTAAAGCGTACTCCATTTAGAAACTTCTAAAGGCTTGTTTATGTCCTCTTTCCAAAGAAGAGGAAATATCTTGTGAAAAAAAGCCCAAATTTCCAACAAAGGAAGACTGGAGTAAGTGCTTACTTTTTATTTCACATGTTGAGAGACATTCATGTATTTTAAGGTGTGTTTATTATTGAGTTCACATATTTGGAAGAAAAATTGCACAAGTGGAAATATCTCACATTTGGGGAACTTAGCTTCAAATTTGTATGCATGTTTTCTATTAAGGGTGTCTTTCACATTCCCCAAGGCACAAATCAAATATTTGGATGTATCTTGGATGAATTATCACATTCCACTAGCTTCACGCATGAATAGGAATTCCCATAATTTAAGATTTTTTTGGAGGGTTTTCATGGCATAGTCAAGGGTCACATTTACAAAAAAAAAGAACGTTTAAGTCAAGAAAATGAAAATTGACATTCACATCCCATGTGGAGCAAAGGAGAGGAACATATGTGAAGAGTGCCCCATTTTGAAATATCTAGAACAACTTGTTTATGTCCTATTTCCAAAGAAGATAAGATATATTGAGACAAAGGGACCAAATTGTAAACAAAAGAAGACCATATATTGGATCACATAGACTTTGTTTTCTCCTCATTAGATGGACCATTATATGACCCATATCATTAATTATTAGGTGGAGATTATCATATGAATGAATGAGTTTCATGTTTAGAGCATATTTAGAAAAAGGTCCCAATTGTGGACTTCTAGATTAGTTGTTACAGATTTAAATTGATCCATTTTTTGGGCTTTTAAATCATGTAGCATTAGGTTGTCAAAAGGATCCTCCATCAAGTCATCGAATTCAAGGTCACCATCCTCGAAATATGCTTCAAAACAACCCTCAAGTCAAGTTATACAAGTCATCAAAGTTGCCTCCTTAAGTCGACCTCCACAAGTCTTAAAGTCAGCTCAAATCGAGACACAACACTTCACACTGTCATGTCGGCTCAATAACTATGGAAAACAAATATATATACAGGGGTATAGTTTTGCATTTCTACCACAGAATTTTGGACATATCTAAAGTTTTAGACCACAAATATAGTTTGGATCATGATCATAGGTTGGGTGTTGGAGGATAAGGTCTTGAACCTATTATAGAATTCAGGTAACCATCTATGATATGGTTCGGGTAATTTCCGTGCTATGATTTTGCAGCAAAAAAGTGCCTCGGTGTCAACATAGATCTATGACAGAATCAGTGTTATGTTATGATACTCAATGATATAAATATGCTTGGTGATCTCAGTTATGATGTTCAGTCCTATGATGATGCTCGGTGATCTCAGAAATGATGCTTGGTGCTATGTAGCTACCTAAAACTCAGTCAAGTTAATGAGGATGGAGTTTAGATGAAAGAAAAGGAGATCTCAGTGTCATGGAGACCTCAGTGCTAACACAGTGAAGGGTTGACCTGATGCGAGAAGTATATAGTCTAAATATCTTGGTCGTCTCATCTTAAATCTACTAAAGGAAGAATCTTGACTGGGTTTTCCCCAAAGAGTGGGGTTTTGCCCTGACATATGCCTACATCTTGCGTCTTCTTCTATTTGTTCATTGGAACCACCCTTGATGATAAGAAAAGATAAATTGAAAGAACAAATAATAATAACAAAACATCACAAGATAATGTCATGATAAGAGATAAAATTGTTTAACTACCATTTCCTTAAGTTCTCTAACACATAACAACCTCCATCTCAAGTTGGATTCAATGTCGTGTAATCCATATCAAATACTCATATAATCCATACTATTTAGTATATCAAAGATCTAGAAATTGATGCTTTTTTCCCCTAAGACCATACAAACCCTATATTCTCCTTGCAAACCTTAGCCTCTATAACAAAAACAACAAAGTTCCTACATAATTTACAACATCAAGAATTTGAGAATTCCACTAGAACATTTGGCGCAATTTCCGACGGCCAAATCGTCGCTTTTCCGACACACAGTCGTCACAAGAGCGACAGTTCGAGGCCGGCAAAAACGTGGTTTCTCGTGCGGTCGCAATTCCGACGCCTATACAAAGTGTCGCACTACCGACACTTCCCGTCGCTTCCAAACACTCGTCGCTCTTCCGACACCTCCCAAACCGACGTTTGTAAAATGTTGCCATTCCGACGAAATTTGGTCCGACGTTTTGAACGTCGCGGTTCCGACGTCTTTATACTGTCGCATTTCCGACGCCATACAAAAGTGTCACAAGACCGACGTATTGAAAAAGTGTCACAAGACCGACGCTTTCCAGAAGCGTCACAATATCGACGCCAGGAATAACTGTCGCATTTCCGACGAAATGTGGTCCGAAATTTTGGACGTTTCTAGAGCTGTCGCAATATCGACGGACGTCACAAGACCGACGAAAATGGAAATCGTTCAAAACATCAAAAGAGCGACGCTTACAAGGCGTCGGTATGCCGACGGCGGTTTCAATTTTAAAAAAAAAATATAAAACTTTAAAACAGGACAGTAAATCTCCAATGTTTGTTATCACAATAAGAAATCAATGATCAGTGATCACGTCAAATTTTCCTCGTAGCGTGACGGGTGTAATAAATTTTATTGTAAAGGTTGCTGGCCAGTGACAACTGGCGCAGCATTGAAGGAAATGCATTAAAGAAAATTAATTAGGCTGCGAACTCCAAGCCAACTGTCAACAACCCTGATAATTTTCCTTACCAACTTCCAAGTTGTGACTCGAGCTTCAGACTCCAAAGCTAAGAATTTTCTTTTCATCGTGTTGGAGAAGAGAACTGCAACCTGCAACAAAAGAGCAATTCCTCAGTCTCACTGCTCAGGACTCGGAGTCATTCCTTGCTAACACGGTATGTGGAAATTTTGATAAGATAACTTTCTTCACCCTCGTTTTTACTAAATTTATTCTTTTGAAAAGGGCCCGGTTCCATTTCAGAAATTTTCAACTTTCGACTTCTAGAATTTGTACATATGATTTTTGGACTGAGGTTTTGTTATTAATGAGGAGATAGTGTCTTGGTTCTATCTGTATAAAATAATTGCCTCTTTTTTTTCTTCATGTTCAGGGTTTTTGATTTTATCAAAACCTATCTCTCTTTTAAGCATGCCCGCAAATTAATATATTCCAGGAATGTACACAATTCCAGGCTTCATGTACAACATATTGTATCAACTATATTTTAACAAGTGAGTTGCATGACCATATAGTGTTACAGATTACAGGGCTTCATTTGGAGAATAAATGATAATCCTGGCAGCACTAAATCCAAGTAATTCCCCTCATCCCTTAAAAGACACCTCTAAATATAACTAGAAATTTCAAATAGTTAGTAAAGGAAAAGTACAAAGATATAACAGATATGTGTTGAGCCAAAAACCTGTGCATTCACAACAAAACTGGGATGGATAAAACTTAAAAACAATTATGGACTTCGACAAAAAATCATCTTATGCATACAAAATGAAAGAAGCATTGGCATACTACTATGTTTACAAATTTAAGGACAGGCAGAGTGAGTCTCCGGGCAACACAGTTTCATGTGGAGACCCTAGATCCTTGTACCCACAATATCTAGTGACTTAAAAATGATTGCCAAAACAATGCCTTTGCTATGCATGTAAGAACACCACCTGTATAATGAGGGAGATGTAATATTGTCCAAGAAGCAGATTTATACAGAGTGGTCCAAGATTGTGTATTTATGGAAGATACAACTGATTTTGGCATGAAACATGTATCCAAGATTTCAATGTGGCCTTATTTTAGAGCCCATCGATGATTTACTATGAAACCTAAACTTTCAAAACAAACACATTGAAATCACAGGATCTCCATCACGAATATCATAAATATTAACTGTCTTTTGGGCACTAGAAGTAGATACCATAAGAGGCCCACATGGCCTGTACCACCAATGTTGATTCTCTGGCACAACATTTGCAAAGCCAAAATTTCTCCCCGAGACATCCCTCTCTGCCAAAACTGGAGAGATGGTACTGGACGTTGAAGTGAAGGCCTCGATTCAGTATGGAATGCCATAATTTCTTTATTATAAAAGTCCCATGAACAGAAACCCGAGTCCAATGTACAACCTGCAGATGCTGCCACAACACATTTACCAGAGCAACCATCTGAACCAGCTGCTCTGATCAACCAGCAATCACCCCACATGTTTGGGGTAAGCCCATATGGAGCTTTATATTCAGCCTTCTCCTGGAGATTGGAAAATAACAATACTGAGTATTACTCATACATCAACTGCCTTTTATGTTAAGGGAAAATTTAAAGAGTGCATAAATATTCTTGAAATGCCAATCATAGTTTCTAGAAAATTTCAACAGTCTTTGAAATGAACTACATCCTATTTAAACTACATCAAATATTTAGGCAAATCATTTTTTTAAATAGAAATTGGTGAATTTTATTTCAAATATAGAAATTTAAACCATGAGAATAATCTAACCCCTAGGCTTTTCCCTATTTCTAGGATACGCCCAAATTGTATAAATTATAACACCCATAAACCCCAAAATTAAGTACAATAATTAAAACCTCCACACCTCTGAATTTGCTATATCGTGAAAAGAGCAGCATCCATCATCATGGGAAAGCAAAACCGATTCTCCTTCTAATACAAACCAGCCTACAGTAGATGTCTTATGGCTGAGTTGATTCAATCGATCACAGAAAACCTCTTCAGTTTCTTCAATATTGACAAAATGCTCTGGCTTGTTTTCCTGATCATCATCAAAGTCCATATTTTCATCACATTGAATTAGTTGGGGTTCATTACGATCAGGTCCAGTGCCTATTGCAGAGCTCCGGACATCTAATCCAATATTGGAACTACCATACCCATTCCCATTAGAGATTGTAAATCATGTTTCTGGCTTTAATTCGGTAAGTTCAAGAGCACTAGAACTGGATTCAGTTGATTTAGACTTGGTATAGTTGTCCTCTAATTTGTATTCCGATACAACACTATACTTGTGCTTCAACACAGATAGAAATTCTGCAGCAATGGGATATTCATCTATGGGGCTTATGGATCTGCCCTCAAAAGCATCTCGAATATCTGATTCATTTTCATTCAACTGATCATGCAAATCCACCCTCGTCTTCAGCACAGCAAGCTGAACTGAAGGCCGGTTTTTCAGAAATTTATGGTGGGGGTAAAGCCTGTCTTCCAGATCTTGACTATTTAAGTGTTTAATTGGATTTTTCAGAGACCTGACCATAGAATCAAATGAATCCTGCGAATCCTGCGAAATAATAAACAATAGTAAGGCCATTATTTATTGGTTTGAAATAATAAACAACATGCAAAAAACCCGCATAATTAGTAAATTATTTAAAGACAATGTTGGCAATATGTTTCCTGTATCCTATTATATGATTGTCCTTGATGGCAAGCTCTGTATTTAATGGAGAATCGATATAAATAAGGACGAGCTCATACTCGAACATAACATCTGTATCAATATTCTTTTGTATCTTCTTGATCTTCATCCAACTGATCGACATCTATATCAACATATGATTCAGAAACGGTGTTGAAATGATCGACCATGTCATCATCATGATCAATTATGTCATTTTCAATAATATCCTCATCGACATCATCATCAATAATTTTTGCCTCATCTCCTATGCTTGGTTCATCTTCTAAGATATCTTCTTCATCTGTCCATGCATCTTCCTGCTCATCTGCCACTGCATCATCTTCTTCTTGATCAATATCATCTTCTTCCTCTACAGTATACTCTACTGGCCTTCCTCTTCGATCATATCTAATAGCAAATGACCATTCGTTCTCACCTGGAACCTCTGAGTAAAAGACTTGTTCGCATTGGCTTGGAAAAACATAGCGATCTTTTCCTGCTTCAAACTGCGATGTTTTAACCATTGGAAATCCATTGTCATGTTGAATAAGTGTTTTGTCATCATCACGTACATTCATTCGTAGCCTATACCATTTGACGTTGAACAAAACTATTTTGAAGGAATTAAAGTCACGCTCAACTATATCATCTAAGAACCCATAATATCTATTTTCAGATTCTCGAGGATGTCTGTCACTCCTGGAGGAAACATTAGTGACCTGGAATACTGCAGTTATCCCACTATCAGAAGTTTTCATGTTATCATCCAACTGTTTAACGCGAAATTGACGACCATTGCATCACATAGCCTTGTGGTGTTTCAACTGCAATATGCCAAACATGAAAAAGATGCATTCTCAATTAATAATTAAACATATAATTTACACAACATGAAAATTAACTGAAAAATCAAACTTCTTGTCACATTATAAATAGGTGAATTAATTGCTTACCTTTCTATCTTTCAAACCATATGCTAAATCGATTTCCCTGTCCGTAACGTTCCCATCTCCACTATGATACGCTTCTCTAATCAATTCAGACAGTAGTTGCCATGATAACCTACCGTCGTTACATGCTTTACATGTTTCAATCCATTCACTCATCCACTCAAGATTGTTTGCAATGTATAAAAGTAGTGCCTCATAATCTTGAGCACCCGAATAAAAAAACAATAATTCACCAATATTAATAAATATTACTTATAACCATGGTAAATTATATTAATTAATAAACTATGAAATAATAAGACCTAAATTAATATAATGATCATATACATGATGTAAAAAAATGAAACATTATATGTATTATACATAATAAATCTTTTACCTTTCACTTTCTTCATTCTACCTTTTCCCAACAGGTGCTCCTCTTCAAATTTTTTGATGGAGTTCACATCCCAAATGCAATCCACCGCCTTCATGGTTGGCGCAGCTAATTTAGGAAGATAATGACTAATATACACCATGGATTGATATACCACATATCCCTCCACCATAGAACCCTCGGGTCGTGCTCTTTGTTTAACCAAAGCCTTCAAGGATTTCAGGTGCCTCTCGACCATCCACATTGACCTTGTGTGTACTGGTCCACACATTTCAATCTCTCAACTTGGTGTATCAAGTAGTGTTCTTGTGCATTGAAAAATGTTGGAGGTAGATACTTTTTCATTTCACACATTAGCCGAGGAATTTCTCTCTTCCAATACTTTATTTCATCTTGATGGATTTCTTTCAATGACAACCATTTGCAAATCATTACGCAAGGTTATTTCAATGAAACATAATATATACTTCATTACAAGTAAATTAATACATCATTTCATCAAGTACAAAAATAAATTGTAGCAATTAGATTTTGCGTATAAATCAAAACTACTTACCTCATGTATTTACTAAGACCATATATAACTTGTTTGGCATTGTTGTTGAAGTCGTTTGGGAGAGATACAGTAGAACATACTATAACAATAAAAAATGAATCGTTATTGGTTTCCAAATTAAACAGAAAAAAGAAAAATTTAAAATATGTATTCAAGCAATAACAAACAAAAACTTATACCAAAAAAATTACCTTAATAAAGGTATGCCAATCATGTGTTTTCACCCCACTGAAGTCACCTTTCTTCGTTAAGATATTATTTATGTTTGAAGCAAAACTTGTTGGAAATTTAATTCTTCTAACGACCTCTTTTACATCATTGCTTTGTTGTTCTGTTAATAACCATGGAATATTATTATAATTTCGACCTCCATTTTTATTTGATCCGTCGATCACACTTTTCATTGCATGATTTGATTTCTCAATGTCAGCACAAATTTTGTCAATTTTATCTCTATCATGTGCACCATCTATGGTTCGCCATAACATTTCTGTCACATTCTTCCCAACATGCATTGTATCAAACAAATGAGTTATTTTTAGGTCCTCATAGTAGGGCAACCTCGTTAATTGAGAAGGATAACATTTCATTCCAGGTGGAAGTACAATATTAGTACCTTCACCATGACGATGACCTTGATATCAAAGAATAAAATAAATCAGAACAATATTAATTATAAAATACAATAAAATAAATTCATTAGTTAAAACAAATATTCCAAACATTACATAAACAAATAATATAGATATATATATATATATATACACACACATTACGTACCAGCTGCTCAACGATTATTAATTCTGTTATATTCCAACATCCACAACTGAGGTGTCATTCTTCGTGGTTTTAATCTAGTTTCTTCTTTATCATTGAAAATATGTTTTTCAGTGGTACGATACTTATGGTTCCTAGGGAGGAAGTGCCTAAACTCATCAAACACCATCTTTTTTAAGTCTGGTGAATGACGATACTTCATCTTAGGGCCACAAACTGGACATGCAAATCTACCATTTGTTTGAAGACCTGCAATAGATGGATCAATAAAAATTAATATACTATGAGATCATTTTTAAAACATGAAATATGGTATATCTAATTTAGATAATTATGTATCATATTAAAGTGCAATGAAATATTACATACCACAAACATGTGTTAGTCCTGGGGCATCATGAATTGTCCATACAAGCATTCCACGACATTGAAATCTCTTCTGCTTGATTGGTTTAGTGATGTCATACATAGTGATGCCATGCCATAACCGTATTAGCTCATCGATAAGAGGCTCAATATATACATTCATATCTTTGACCTGGTACTTACCTAATTGTTCAAAATTACGGAACATAATAATTACTCCCATGATATATGTATATATAAGTAAATAAATAAAATATATATTTATTCAAACAACGATAGAAATGAAAATGTTACATTCAAAGAAATAATGTATCAAATACCTGGAATAATCATAGTCAACATTATGTGCTCCCTCTTTATTGACATCCAAGGAGGAATGTTATTGTTGATAACGAAAATAGGCCACACCGAGTAAGTAGATCTAAGCTCTCCGAATGGATTAACACCATCGGCTGCCAATGAAAGCCTGACATGTCGAGGTTCATTTTTAAAATCTACATATTTTTCCTCGATTTCTCTAAATACAGAACCATCTGCAGGCATTCGAAGAACACCATCTCCACTTCTATTCTTTGCATGGAAATCCATAAACTGTGCTATGCTGTTACACCTGAACATTCGCTGCAAATGTGGAATTATGGGAATATGACGAAGAACCTTTTGAGGCACCTTTTTGGTTAGTTGATCTGTTCGATATCTACTGGTACCACATTTCGGACATTCTGTTTTCAATGCATGTTCTCCATAATATATAATATGATCTTTAGGACATGCATCTATAGTGTTATATTCCATTCCAAAGTGTTTCATAATAGCACGTAGATCTCGATATGTTCGGGGTAAAGTATTTGGCGATGGTAACAAATATTCACCCAACAATCTACAACAGAAACAAAAAGTAGTGTCTTGTAAAGATTATTAATCATATATATATATATATATATAATAGTTATTAAAACCGGAACTGGTGACCGGATCGGTGGAGCTAATGAACCGGGTTTCGAGAGAGAGGGTCTGACAGTTCCTAGCTGAGTGTGAAATAAGGTTGCTGCTGATTGTTTTGAGAACACAAATTGTCATCAAGTACACTTGATGAGTTGCATGCTGCCAGGGATTTTATGCTAGCCAGCCTTGTATTTATCAGTCATCATGTGTATTGTTGCTGCTATAAGGTGTTGAGTATGAGTTATTAGACAAGTTTGTTGCTAGTATAATAGAGGAATTTGCAGCTCATGGAGGAGACACTGAGGAATTTGCAACTCATGGAGGAGCACCTAACCGGCCGGTTAAGTACGAAACTGACCGGTTTATGCATAAACTGGCCGGTTCCTTACTTAACCGGCCGGTTAGGTCTGGTTAACCGGCCAAAACAGGTGAGAATAGGCTATTGACCGGGTTGCAAGACCGGTTCCAATCGGCCGCTGTCCTGACTGGCCGGTTTTGATAACTATGATATATATATATATATATATAAGTTATTATTTTACACATTTATTACAATTAAAAAAAAAGGAAAATAATCAACATTTACATATATGTGATCATATATACATATTGCATACCTTAGGAGTTGTGTCATACATATGTTTGACAAATTATTCATAACCTTTAAGTTCACCAGCAACAATAGCAGAGAGCTGGTGAACTTAAAGGTTATGAATAATTTGTCGAACAGATGTATGACACAACTCCTAAGGTATGCAATATGTATATATGATCACATATATGTAAATGTTGATTATTTTCCCTTTTTTATAATTGTAATAAATGTGTAAAATAATAACTTATATATAAGTTATTATTTTACACATTTATTACAATTAAAAAAAAGGGAAAATAATCAACATTTACATATATGTGATCATATATACATATTGCATACCTTAGGAGTTGTGTCATACATCTGTTCGAAAAATTATTCATAACCTTTAAGTTCACCAGCAACAATTTAGCAGAGAGAAGAGTTGCATTTGAGTGTTCAAAAAGTTGTTCACTTGACCTTTCAAGCAGAGCTACATCATAAATATCGTCACTGCTATCTCCACCATCATCATCTGACTCACCATACAAGTCTTGGAGCATTTGATTTGTCCCATCATTAATGTGAATTGTCTCATTACTGTCATCATGATCTACCTCCATGGGATCATTACAATTACCTTCATCATTCGCTTCATGTTCTTCACCTTGTACAACATCATTTCCAATACTAATATTTGCCGCAATATTCTCTTGTACTGGTGCAACATCATCTAATCTACTACTATTTTGTTGTGGAAGCTGGTTGATCATCTGCAAAAAGTTGGGGGGCAACTGTGCCTTTATGAAAATTACAAACATTAATAATTAAACATTAGTGCGCATATAAAAAATATTAAAAATTTAAAATAATATAAAAATTTACGATATAATCAAAATGAAGATAGATAATTAATTACCATGGGACGATAGTCATTCGATCCACCATCAATGTGCCCATATTTCCTACAATGCACTGTTTCTATTGCTATTAAAACTCTAACATTATTTCTCATACAACATTTTTTACAAGGGCAATAAACTCTGCCATCACCCCTTTCACCCTTTTGAATTGTTTTTCCAACTCCAATGTTTTCTTCCATTGATGCAAATTATCCTATAAAGAAAACAATAAATCTCTCTCAATGGTGTAGAAAACCCAAGACTTGTTGAACTCAATGGGAGCTCAATATACAAGCAAAAAGAAAATAAAAGTGGGCATTTTAAAAATTGTGAGCTTTTTACAAAATGTGGGCTTTTACAAAATTGTGGGCTTTTTACAAATTGTGGGATTTTTTTATTCTTAATGCATTTTCTGTAGAATACTAAACAGATTTGTCCAAAATTTCAGATGCAAACTGTAGTCTCTACTACTTTTGGAAAATTGGAGGTTTATAAAAGATAAACTGCGGACAGAATTGTACCACTATGATAAGAAGCTGTCAGAAGCATTCCTTCTGCTTCACAAATGTGGAACTACCTTAAGAATGCTTATGGTTGATATAAATATTAGAGCATGGCAGTTAAATGTAGTAGTTATGCTAAAATACTGAATAACAGTTTGAGAGTGCTCTTCAGATACTGTACGAATGCACCAAATTAAGGTTGTACCATTACTAAAGATAAATGGCCAAAAATAGTCAATTTTGATATCATGAAGTTATGTATTTCTCGGTAGTAAACTGGGGATAGGATGGAAAATATGAGAGAACTAAGTTCCAAGGACTAAAAACCAAGGCCAACATAGTTCTGCCTTGAATCAGAGACAAAACAAAGCTGCCCAAAAAAGTGTTTGAGAGCACCCATTGAAGCTCCTATATATAGGAGAGTCAACATTTTCCTATTGAACAAGTTTGTATAGTCAAAGCCACAACAAGATCAGATAGCCACGATCCTAAATGAGAACCAGAGCCAAAGCTAAGACAGATCCACGTTTAGCAGAACAAGACATCCATAGCAAAGGATTTGACCACAGAACCAGATCATGAGAGATAGCAAGATTCTTGCTTCCACTGTGGAAATGTAGAAACTGTACAAGGGCTTTGCTTCCAGCAGATTTCATTGTGACAGTAATTGCTATGGTGTTGTAAGCGCTCATTAGTAGAATCTTAAAGCCATTCTGGAATTCTTTTAACCTGGAGAGGGTTTTCCGTGGTTATAAATCCTCATGTTCAAATTCCATTGTGGATTGGTTGTGTTTGATATTATGTTTTTACTGTCCGCAGTTGAATTTTCGCACAGAAAATTATCAGTCTAAAGCGGAGCAATTTTGCGATGTTTCTTTTGCTTCCTATTGTGAAGTATTTCGCTCAGAACTCTACTCGTTGTAACGGAGGTCTTGGGCATAGAACAGGGGACTTGGGTTTTTTGGAATCAAACTTCAGGTTAAGATGCTCATCTGAAGAATGGCACAGTGAGCCTTAGCATGGAGTTGGGAGTACCAATTTGAAGTGCAGGTAGGGCATTGTACAATAGACCAGTTAGATTTTTGGACCCTAATACAAAAGTTTTTTCTTCTTTCAAAACGTGTTTCTCCTTTTCTGTAACCAATGTGGGTCCTATTCTTGTTTCAATTGGGGATGGATGAGCATTTGTTATTGCTCCAGATGATCACACTCTGGGTAGCCCTGGAGGCTATTTGGGGGTGATGAGTCCAATAGGTCTCAATGAACTGTTGCCCTCGCTGGGGAATACTATTGCAGTGGAATTTGATACTATTTTGGATGTTGAATTCTACGATCCTAATGGAAACCAGTACCTTCAGCGCCAGTACCTGTTCACAAAAGAGGGTGCCATAGTCATTCATGCGTGCAGAGAGGGTGAATTGCAGGCATTGCAACAGGAGGTGTTGTTGTTGTTGTTGAATTTTAAATTCAACTGCAGCAACTCTACAGGAATTTCCGTGGAGAAAACACATGAAATCGCGTTGATTTTGAAGCTTACGTCAGCAAGCAAAATCCGGACCCGAAATTTTACAGGGTGGATTTAATTTGAATTTCGCGTCACACATTGGGCCTACGTCAGTGTTCGATTTTGGAACGTGAAAAGCTTTTTTCAAAAGGAGTTTTATTTACTTTTTGAAATCCGTAAAGGTTCATAAAGTTTTTAAAAGACCTTCGGTAAATTTTTTTAACTAAGGATAATATATATTATAAATATTTTTAATATTTATAATATATATAAATAATGTTTTATTTTTAAATGAAATGTTCTGGAAAGTTTAAAGGCCCGAAAGCCAAAACAAAAAAGAGGGCCGTGGCTGTAATTTTTATTTTACAGTGTAATTTTTTTTTTAAAAAGAGAATAGTTTCATTGCACAGCAGTGCGGAAAGGAAGAAAGAATAGCGGTGCCACAAATTCAATTTGCCATCAATGCCAATTGTAAGCGGTGCTGACAGAAGTTAATGGAGACCATTAATGTTTTTCCAAGCGGTGAATTTTGTGGTTGAATGTCAGTTAATGGCATTAATTGAATCTGGGATATTTTGTTAATATACAGAGGCAGAGAGCCGTAATTTTTTTTAATTATTACACACAGCAGAGTATTTTTTTCAAACAGAGACAGAAAAACAGAGTGTTTTATGTTTTACACAGCAGTGTGAAATATTTTGTAACAGCAGTGAATGATAGAGTGATATTTCTGAATTGTGTTTGCAGCAGTCAGATTTTGTTTTGTAATCCCTCTTTTGAGGAAGAATCTATAATAGCAGTTTTTTTTTAATAGAAATTTTTTTATGTGAAACTCTGTCACTGTTGAATGAAATTTTAAATGTTTTCTTTGTGTTAAGCAAGGCAGTTTTATTATTTTGGAATTCAGCAAAATTCCAACATGGTATCAGAGCCAATCCAGGCTATTTGAAGGTCAAATAAGCTGAAGGAAACGAATTCTTTGTTGCAGCAGCTTCTCCAGCAGTGTGAAGACAGCCATAAAGGATTTAAGGTATTTCTCTATATAGTTTTGTGTTACTGTTGCAGTACAGTTGGTTAGTTTTAAACACACAGTCAAGTGTTTTTATCATAGTTAAGAGTGCAGAATGGCTGGAGGCAGCACAGGTATGGGTATGGGAAATATCCATCTCCCAATGTTTAATGGGAAAAATTATGACTACTGGTCAATAACTATGAAGGCATTATTTGTCTCCCAAGACTTATGGGAATTAGTTGAGGATGGCTTTGAAGAGCCAGCAAATGAAGTGGAGTTTCTTCTTTTAATTCAGGCAGAAAGAGAGATTCTGAAGAGCAATAGGAAGAAAGATGCCAAGGCTCTTTTCTTCTTATATCAAGCTGTGCATGAGAGTGTGTTTCCAAGGATAGCAGCAGCCAAGAAATCCAGTGAAGCATGGGAAACTCTCAAGACAGCTTATCAGGGTATGGAGAAAGTGAAGACAGCTTATCAGGGTATGGAGAAAGTGAAGACAGCTTATCAGGGTATGGAGAAAGTGAAGACAGCTTATCAGGGTATGGAGAAAGTGAAGACAGCAAAACTTCAGTTGTTGAGGAGAGACTTTGAGACTCTCTGTATGAAGGAGTCAGATAACATTGACTCATTCTTCACTCATGTGATTGGAATGGTCACACAAATAAGATCTCATGGAGAGATTCTTGAAGATAAAAGGATTGTGGAAAAACTCTTGAGAAGTTTACCCTCAAGATTCGATGTGATTGTCACCACCATAGAGGAGACTAGGGATCTCACAAAGTTTTCAGTGGATGAACTACATGCATCACTGATGACCCATGAACAGAGACTGGGTAGGAGTGAAAACTCATCTCTTGAGCAAGCCTTTAAGACCTAGATGTCTTTCAGAAGAGGAAGAGGGCAAGGCAGAGGAAACAAGAGAGGAAGAGGCAAAAGCCAAAACAGAGGTGGAAGGAACAGTCCAGCAAATGCTCAAGGAAGGGGCAACAATCCAAATCAGCATCAAGGCCAAGGCAGCAGCCAACAGAATGGTCAGCAGGATGCACAAGGACAAAGGTATGAAAAATCCAATGTCCAATGTTACCATTGTAAAAAATATGGTCATTATGCTAATGAATGTAGAAAGAAGAAGCAGAATGATATGAGAAGTGAAACTAGTGCCAATTTCACAAAAGAAAATAGCAGTCAAAGTAATTTTTTTTTAGCTTGTAATATGGCTGAAGAAAAGAGTGAAGACTTATGGTTTCTAGACTCCGGTTGTAGTAACCATATGACAGGAAACTTAGCAATGTTTTCTATGTTAGATAAAAGTGTGCAGTCACAAGTCACACTAGGAACTGATAGCAAAGTTTTTGTTATGGGAAAAGGAGATGTAAATGTTTTAACAAGATTAGGTGCAAAGAAAACCATAGCAGATGTTTATTATGTTCCAGGAATGAAGTGTAATCTCTTAAGTGTTGGACAACTTGTCCATAAGGGATATAATGTTTTCTTTGATAATGATGTTTGTACCATCATGGATAAACCACCCAGCAAACAGTGTATTGCTGAAGTGAAGATGACAAGGAACAGGATGTTCCCTCTCAGAATGAGAGCAGATCTGATGAATGGTGAAGAGAAAGCAACAGTAGTACAAGAGACATTCCAAAGCGAACCAAAAGATGATAATTGGTTATGGCACTTGAGATTTGGTCATCTCAACTTTGGAGGTCTTAATCTGTTGAACAGAAAAGGGATGGTAAGTGGTTTACCATTGATAGAGAAACCGGACAACCTTTGTGAAGGTTGTATTCTTGGGAAACAACACAGAAAGTTTTCCTTCCGGGAAAAGCATAAGGGCAAAAGCACCCTTAGAACTTGTCCACTCAGATGTATGTGGACCGATGCAAACTCCATCACTTGATAGCAGCCACTATATCTTAACATTCATAGATGATTTTACAAGAAAAACTTGGGTTTACTTTTTGAAAAAGAAAAGTGAAGTGTTTGAAAAATTTTGCAATTTCAAAGCACTTGTTGAGAATCAGAGTGGGCTGCATATCAAATTCTTAAGGACTGATAGAGGAGGTGAGTATATATCTAAATATTTTCTACGGTTTTGTAGAGAAAATGGTATTCAAAAGCATTTTACAACTAGATATACTCCACAGCAAAATGGAGTAGCCGAAAGGAAGAACCGAACCATAATGGACATGGCGAGGAGTATGCTTAAGGCAAAGCATTTGCCTAATGATTATTGGGCTGAAGCTGTACATTGTGCAACGTATATTTTGAACAGGTGCCCTACAAAAGCTGTTATGAACAAAGTGCCGGAAGAGGCATGGAGTGGCACAAAGCAAAGTGTCACACATATGAAGGTTTTCAGATGTGTGGCTTATGCACATATTCCGGATCAGCTAAGGAAGAATTGTAACAGCAGTTTTTTTATACATGGAATATAAATTTTTCTGAGTTGAAACTCTGTCTGTGAATGAAATTTTAAAATTTTTTTCTCTGTGTTAAGAAGGGGAGTTTTATTCTCCAATTCTGTTCTGGAATTTGTAAAATTCCAACAG